>VKOC01016851.1:0-129129 GCA_009364415.1 Spea multiplicata
GCAACCTCAGAGGGGTGACCCGAATCAGTAAACATCTGTTCCTCTATATCAGAGTTAGAGACAGATGAATCCCAAGCCTCCTCAAGGGAATCAACGTCCGAACTGGACGAACTGGACGATTGTGCTCTGGCACATTTCCACTTCCTCGCCTGTTCTGCCCGGCGGGTAAGGGCTCGCTTGCGTTTAGGAGGAACGCACTCAGTGATGGAATTAACATCATCCGTCATAGAGGTTCTGGAGGCTGAAACACCTGTATGGTGTGTTTTAAAAGATACCTTCTTACCCACAGGTGGCTTAGAGACAGAGTCAGAGGGGGAATCAGAGGCCTGGGAAGGCCCTGGTAATGACTTTTGAATTGCCTGGGTCAAGGAGGCAGATAAAGCTGATGTCATTGAAGACATAGCAGAGGCTATAGCAATAGAAACCGAATTGTTTAATTCCTGTATGGGATCAAAAACTGGGATATCAGGATTAAGATCCTCATTGGGATCTTGAGCAGTTAAATCCCTGGAGGGAGATTGACGGCCAGCCATAGTGAAAACAAACCAAAAAATATATAGGGATATGCCCCTTTAAGGATAGAAATAAACGCACTATGACCGAAAACCAAAAACAGAAGAAAAACCTGTAAACGAAGAGATCAAACCGCCTGCACCGGCAAAGAATCAACACGCTCGTTCCGAGGCTCCTATCTCACACGCGGGACAGAACAGAATGCCCGCGAACGTGAATGGGAGGAGTTTCGGCAGACGAGCAGCCGCGCGAGCAGGCAATGACGCCTGCGACGCGCGAAAGAAGCCAAGGCGATGGACGCCGGTGAGGAAAAGACGACGGGACACCAGGGAAAAGACCGAACGCCGGACACGCCAGGTAAGAGAAAACTAGAGCAAGGGACAAACGCCGCAAACGGGACAAACGCCGCAAACGGGACAAAAAGAGAATAAAAAGATATACGGATATCACTAAATAAATGAGACAAATACAAATAAAGACATAAAAATATACGGGCATAACAATATACGGGAGATACAGACCGCGGGGAAAGAAAAACCCCGCGGCCCAGATAAATAAAGCAAACGAGAAAACCAAGAGATCAATGGATATGTAATGTAGAACAAAAAGGTACTTATCTGCTGTATGGGAGCAGCAAAGAAAGAGGAAGATTGGAGGCAGTGCTATCCCTTTTATATGGCTATGGAGATGATGTGGGAGGAGCTATGATGTACTTTATTGTTCAGTGTTTTTTCTACCAAATGTATTTTTTCTTTGCTGCTGTTGGGAGTAAAGAAAGGGTTAAATGCACAATATGAGCCTCCGTGTCTTGAAATAAAATTAATATATTTTTTTGCAAGAAGACAATAAACATGTTCCAATACTTTGTACTAATGTTTAAAGTTCAAGCAGAATGTTACATTAAAACATAATTACTTTTTTAGCAATTTAAAATCTAAATTCTTCACATAATATCTTTCTTTACTTGCTTTACTGGTTTACTGGTAATGTTTGTGCATGACACTTACTGGACAACTGTCTATTTAGGTAAGGCCACACGGTCACTGTCCTGTTCTGAGAGTAATAACAAGACCTGTTGCACAGTTATTATTTCTACCGAAAAGTGGGGCTGTAACATCATGTCCAGCTGTTGTGTATCGAGATTTCTATCATGGGCATTGTCTAACACTGACACAGGCTTCCTCTACATTGTTGCTAAAGTGACTCAAAGCGAACTGTAATGCGACTGTACGATGGATCCCGTGGAGCAGAGTAGGTCTGATGCAGGCAAACAGGCTGGAATGGCAAAAGCCACCAAGGTCAGACAGGCCGTGTGTTACCTCTGGTGTTCCAATGCTCTTTGTGTTCAGCCCCCCTGCTCGTCTGGATAGTGGGAGCCGCCGGCCGGTCCTCTGAGGTCCTAGATGCGCGCCCCTGTGGAACCTTTATTTTTCCCCTCCGCCTAATTAGATGGGTAGGAGGATTTAGAAGCTTGGAGGGATAACTAAACCCTCAGTTTGTAGTCCACATTGCCTGTGATAGAGCCTCTGTACTTCACTAGCATTTTTATTATATCTGTACCTTTTGGCTTCGAATTTTGCTTGTTCCTGACTACAGCTGTTTGCTGCGTGCCCTAAACCGTGCTACTCTTTTGCCTGACCCTTGTTTATTGTTCCTGACTTTGGCTTGGCTCCTGACTGCTATTGGTCCTAGTTCTGCTGCCCGCTGCCAAGTGATCCTGTTGCTCGCTGTGCACCAGAATTCTTTATTTGGCCTCTTCAGTTGCTGAGTTTCTTGTTGACTGCTAGGGGCACCTTATCCAGTTTCTGCAGCGAGGATTCACTTGCCTACAGCAGGTCAGTAATCGGAGTATTCCAAAATCAGGATACTAGGAGCAAGTCAAACAGTCCGGGCAACAAAAGATTAACAAGATCAAACTAGAGCAGCCGCAGTAAACATGTCTTACACCAACCAAGGTAATGTAATAGGGAAAGTCCCGTGTCAGACGTCGTCATACGAGTTCACAAATGCGCGTCCCTCCAGAACACGAATAGACACAACATCACGTGACCACGCATTACCCGACGGGAGTGAGCATTGTCTGCGTGGTTGAGGAAGCTGCTTCATGTGGGGTTCCAGCAGCTGGAGCAGCTTGCAGAAAATGGGACATCGTTGGATGCGAAGCCAGGTGAGTCCTAACACTAAGTAAATGCTATTTTACTAACTTTGATGCAATAAACCATTTCTATTCTTTAAGGGAAAGTTGAATTATTTCAGGATTTGGACTAGTTCACTGTCATAAGGTATTTCCCATCAGCTTATACTTAGGTGGGTGTCTAGTTATGGACCCTGGACACCCATAGCCCAAAAATGTAATGGTAATGTTGAGGAACAGCATGTTGTGTGTCCACCAGCCTGTCAGAATGTCTGGTGGACACAAGAAAATCACTGATACATTCAAATGAATTCAAAGTAGAGAGAGGGCCATCAGTGACACCAAAATAGAAGGGACTGCACAAGTCAAGTTTCTGAGTATAGTATGATATGGATCTCAAAATACGATACCTCAATCTATTTTGGACAGCATAGCTAATGTGAAGGAACCAACAAACATGAAAGAAGCCCAAGCTCTATTAGGGGTGCACCTTGGGATCTTTTTGGTCTTAGGATCAAAAGAAGGCTTCTTTTGTATGAAGAGGACATACTGATGCATAGATGCAGGCTAAGGAAGCAGTTTGGACAAATGATAGTCTGGGCCCTGGGTGTATCTGTGATGGAGCATGGAATGGAATGGGGGCTGTGGCATAAATCTCTGACACCAGTAGTATGCTAGTCCAAGCAGCGTCTTAAAAAGTCAACACTTGATGGGTACAATCGAAAGCTTTTCTTTATAGTTTACAAATACGTGCAGAGACAGGGCAACAGGCTCTGTTGCTGCCTGGTTGTGGTGAGTGGAGCTATAGCTAGATCTTTTTGCACCCGAGGCAAGAATGGAATATTGTGCCCCCTCAGCTATATTTTTTATCGACACTACCCTTACACATGTCTGTCCATAAACACATACATAGACTGCCCATAAACGAGTAAGGACCCCTAAGGAAACAAATGTAAGGTATTTTCCATCAGTTTACATATCTAAACTGTCAGGGATCTTAACAAAGTCCAGGAACATATCAATAGCCAAAAATGCTGTCAACCAGTCTATTAATGTTAAAATCACTAAATAAAATTTATTAAAAGCAATGTAACATCATGAAAGAGTTGTGAAATATGACACAGAAAACTAAAAAAAATATCTCTGGAAATTCTATTCTGTAACTTTCAATTTTTAAAGATAAATGATAGTATTCATAGTTACAACCAAGGTATGCGGAATACCATCTCTAAATGCACAACATGTCGAACCTTGAAGCAGATGGGCTACAGAAGCAGAAGATCACACCGGGTGCCACTCCTGTTAGCTACGAACAGTAAAGTGAGGCTACAATTTGCACAGAATGTTGCCTGGTCTGATAAGTCTTGATTCCTGTTATGATATTCAGGTGGCAGGGTCAGGCTTTGACGTAAACAACATGAGTGCATTGATCCATCCTGCTTTGTATCAACGGTTCAGGCTGGTGGTGTAATGGTGTGGGGAACATTTTCTTTCCACACTTTGAGACCCAATTGAGCATCGTTTAAATGTGACAGCTACCTCAGTATTGTTGCTGCCATGTTCATCCCTTTATGACCACAGCGCACCCACCTTCTGATGGCTACTTCCAACATGATAATGCACCATGTCACAAAGATCACATAATCTCAAACCGGTTTCTTGAACACCCTAATGGCCTCCACAGTCACCAGATCTCAATCTAATAGAGCACCTTTGGGATGGAGTGGAACGGGAGATTTGCATTATGGATGTGCAGCCGGAAAGGTCTGCAGCAACTGCCTAATGCCATTGTGTCCATATGGACCAAAATCTTTGAGGAATGTTTCCAGTAACACAATGTTTCCTAGGAGTTACATGTACCTGCCCTACTGGCCCTTTTTTAAGATTTCTGGAGCCTGCCCCATCTGTCTAGTTGAGTTGAGCCAAAATAACAGAACTAAACACACACAAAACATATTTTGTGAAAAAAAAGTGACAAAAAATAGAATTTTGATCAACTTCAACCATTTGATCTGTCTTGTTCAAACAGGGGCATTAAAATAATCCTTTAAATTCACAAATCTTTTCTTTATTATTCTCATCTGGAGCCTCTGTCATTATCTTAGTTAATACAGCACACTTTATCTAAATGTATGTTTAGCTGAAAATTTGCTTTGTAATTTCAAACTTGTTCTTGAAACTAAATTTTAATCTGTAAGAAGTTTGGTTTGTCTTGAATTGATCAAATGAATGTCAATTTGAGTTCAATTATTCATAACATAAATGTCATGACTGAAGTTTTTAGTTCAATGATCAGTGTCTCATTTCACTTTAATTGCACCAATTAGAGAAATTGCTACCGAATTGCATTTATTTCCTAGTGCCTAATATATACCATTTGCTTATGTGCATTTGTAATATAATAATATCTCACAAAAGTGAGTACATCCCTCACATCCTCAAACGGCAGGTGGGGGAGCGCAAGGTCTCTAATATTCCCCAGCTCCATGATGTCGTCATAGAGGAATGGAAGAGGACTCCAGTGGCAACCTGTGAAGATCTGATGAACTCCATGCCCAAGAGGGTTGAGGAAGTGCTGGAAAATGATGTTGGCCATACAAAATATTGACACTTGGGGCCTAATTTGGACATTTCCACTTTTGTTGCCAAGTTTTAGACATTAATGGCTGTGTGTTGAGTTATTTTGAGGGGGCAGAAAATGTACACTGTTATACAGGCTGTACACTCACTACTTTACGTTGTAGCAGAGTGTAATTGAAATGAGTGTAATGAAATGATATAATACAATATTTAAAAAAATGTGAGGGGTGTAGTCACTTTTGTGAGATACTGTATATACAGTAACTGTTATATTAATAATATAATTTGTTATTGTAATAAATGTCACCTTTAATAATATCACAAAAAAACATTTCATCTAAAAACTACAGTCAATTTAATG
The DNA here is from genome assembly GCA_009364415.1 of Spea multiplicata. NCBI lineage: Eukaryota > Metazoa > Chordata > Amphibia > Anura > Pelobatidae > Spea > Spea multiplicata. The sequence continues at coordinate 5,589 of VKOC01016851.1, forward strand.
AGGGGCGTGTTCTTACTATGGGTATTATTCATTTTAACGTAAGGTTTTGAAAAAAATAATTTAAAGGAGACTGCTACAGCTGATTTTTCCATTTTCCATTGCCAACTCCTTTTGTTTCTCATGACGTTTCATATATAAAATAAAATTATACTATAGTATAACAGGGAAGATTAATTTGAAAAAGAATAAAAAATCATTCCTACCCTGAAGGACATCCCCCTTTGGCGCACACTATATTCAAGAAGCTGCCAGAACCAAACAGCATCCATCATAGGATAGATTTGTGAGAACATGTTAAGATATTTATTTTTTAATTTTGGAACTCATTATATTTGAACACTACTGTGTGTTACTTAGCTGCCCCTGGCTCCCACGTTGCCACCACGGAGGAGAGGGAGACCCCCCTCCAATACACGGCCACTGGAGCCGGTACGGAGAAGAGGGAGACCCCCCTCCAACGCACGACCCCCGGAGCCGGCACGGAGGAGAGGGAGACCCCCCTCCGACGCACGACCCCCGGAGCCGCCACGGAGGAAAGGGAGACCCCCCTCCAACGCACCGGCTACCACCCGCTGCAGCCTCCTCGCAGGGAGAGCGAGGGGACCCCCCTCCGGCGAGCGTAACGGACCCCCGGAGCCGCCACGGAGGAGAGGGAGACCCCCCTCCAACGCACGGCTACCACCGCTGCAGCCTCCTTGCAGGAGAGGGAGGCCGCCCTCCAACGCGGTGCCGCTTCCGCCGTCATCTGCAGGATTGCCGCGCAGGAGAGGCAGACCTCCTGGAACACGGCGTCCGGTTTCGGCACTCGCGCCCTCTGGTGGTGAACTCCCGAACTGCAGGCATATATGAGGGAAGATTGCGCCACACTCATCATGGTGGCGATTCCCAGTCATTGGAAGTGACGTCATGAGGTATGGCGGGAGATTTGAACTTCCTCTGTGGTTCCTATTTAAACCTCTTCAGTTCTGTCTGACTTTGCCTTCTGTTGGTTGTCTATGCCTTGTGCTAGTACCCAGATAGCGTTTCCTGATTCTGTATTCCTGTGTATGATCCTGGCTTGTCTGACTTCGTTGATTTCCTGATTCCTGACCTCGGCTACGTTTACGTTTATCCTGTTTTCCTGAATCCTGACCTCGGCTCCGTTATAGGACTATCCTGCTCTCCGGAAACCTGACCTCAGCTTGTTTGACCTGTTCTGTCCTGGAGTCCTACCTGACCACGGTGTCTCCTAACTACTTGACAGGGAGCTTCAATATGTTTACAATTTAGGAAGAAAGATTCAGCCAACTACAATCAGCAAGGCTTGTTCAGTAGTGACAAAATTAGATCACAAAAATGTTAAGCAACACCAGCTTTGACTTTTGACTACAGTCTTGTCAGACTAAGCTAATATATTGTTTTTTACTTTGGGTAACTAAGGTAAAGTTAAAAATAATTAAAAAGGTAACTAACAAATAGATAATGGTTGAGTGACAGGAGACATAAAAAAAAAAAGGGGCCCCTGTACCAATAAAGAAGGGGGACACAACTGCTGGCCTAGGCAAAAGTCTTGTCAGCACCCTCCTTGCTCATTGGGTGACCCCTGCAACAATGTTATAGACTCAAAGGGATTCAAAGAAGGTGAAGGGGGATCATCTCCCTCTTTGCCTTCCCGTAGCAGCCACACAGAGAGAATTTGTCTCACCCTCCCATCCCTGTTTTTTTGTGTTAGTTTTCGTGTTAGTTAATGGTTGGGTTATTCTGTCCTGTCTGTGTTTTTTTCTGTTTTATTGTCACAGCAGCGATGTTGTTCCCCCCTGGCCAGCACTTATGAGTTTATGATCCAGGAGTTTGCTCTACGGGCTTGGGGAGGCATGTCCTGAAGACGGCTGTGTCACATTCTGCCCAGGCCGCGGTGCTGCATATCTCTGTCTTGCTTCTGTTTCTCTGTTTTGCTTCAATCCATTCCTGAATTTCCTTATCCTCTGTTCTGACCTTCCATTCCTTGCTTCAGCTCTGTTTCCTTTATAAGGTGTGACCCACCCGTTATGTTTGTCTAAGTCTGCAGTCTAAATGTATGTCTCCTTACTATGTGTTTAGATTTCTTGTTTGGTTTGTTTAGTACCTCTGCAAGCAGAGTTTAGTGTTAGGACCCACTGTATACTGGAGTACTTTGGCGTAGTGGTGGGCTAAGCATACTATGGCCATAAGATGTGACGGAATCTCCAATAGTTATCTTATAGTCCTAGGCTAGTCCTGTGTGGTCTTGTGGTTTTTGTGTATTCTTGTCATATATAGCCTGGTTAGTCTGGGCAGCTCTGTGCTTTGTCCTGTTTTGAATCCCCGGTAGAGGGGTGTCCTGTCCTGTTCATGTTGGATCTTGAGTCTTGTGGGGGGATATTAATAAAGCTGTGGCCTACGCCCTACCCAAGCCAATCGTGTTATTCAGAGTATTGTGTGTGGTAACTGTTTGGGCTATAGGCCTATGCAGTCATGAAGAATATTCAGAGGAAAAGCTTGTTTCTACTGTAGCTAATAGAGATTGGTAGTTAAGCAATTTTATAGGTCTTTGATCATACCTTACATCAAGATTATTGTGTACATTTTTTAAAACTTCATCTCCAAAATGATATACACATTACATAGTTACATAGTTACATAGTTCATAAGGTTGAAAAAAGACCTAAGTCCATCAAGTTCAACCCTTCTACCTAACCTTTCTATTCTTGATCCAAAAGAAGGCAAAAAACCCCCAATTAAGCTACCTCGAATTCTGCCATCAGGGGAAAAAATTCCTTCCTGACCCCAAGAGGCAATCGGATTTCTCCTTGGATCAAGAAGCTCTAAAATATTAATATTATTCTATTTGTATCCCTGTATATCGTGCCTTTCTAAGAAAATATCGAGGCCCCTTTTGAAGGTATCTAATGTATTGGATAACACTACCTCCCTTGGAAGTGAATTCCATACCTTAATTGTCCTCACTGTGAAGAATCCCTTCCTTTGTCGTCTATGAAATCTGCGCTCTTCCAGTCTCAGAGGGTGACCTCTTGTTCTTTGTATATTTCTGTTAATGAACAGGTCACTGAAGAGCTCTTTATATTGGCCCTGCATGTATTTATATAATGTTATCATATCCCCTCTGAGACGCCGTTTCTCCAGTGTATATAATTTTAACTTTTTTAGCCTCTCTTCATAACTGGTATCTCCCAAACCCCTTATTAATTTCGTAGCCCTCCTTTGCACTTTTTCTATTTCCATAATGTCCTTTTTAAGGACCGGTGCCCAGAATTGTACCGCATATTCAAGGTGAGGTCTTACCAATGACCTGTACAGAGGCAAGATGATATCCTCCTCCCTTGAATCAATACCTCTTTTTATGCATGCTAAAACCTTATTGGCCCTCGCAGCTGCTTGCTGGCATTGCGCACTGTTGTCAAGTCTGTTGTCAACCGTTATTCCTAAATCCTTCTCATTGGTAGTTTCGCCCAAGGATATTCCATTTAAAGAATAGGTTGCATTTTTATTATTTTTACCATAATGCATAACATTGCATTTCTCTATATTGAACCTCATCTGCCACTTGCACGCCCAGTCCCCAACTCTGTCTAGATCTTCCTGCAATGAAGAAACATCAAGATTAGTCTGAATTACCCGGCCTAATTTTGTGTCATCAGCAAAAACTGTGACATGGCTCTTAATGCAGCTTGGGAGATCATTTATAAATAAATTAAAAAGAAGAGGACCGAGGACAGACCCCTGAGGCACGCCACTTAATACCTGCGTATAGGCTGAGAAACATCCATTCACAACAACCCTCTGCATTCTATCTTTTAGCCAATTTCTGATCCACATACAGACATTTGCCCCTAAGCCTATTTCTGTTAATTTATAGAGTAGCCTTTTATGCGGAACCATATCAAACGCCTTAGCAAAGTCCAGATAAATCACATCTACAGCCAACCCCAGGTCTATATTTTTACTAACTTCTTCATAGAATGTTAATAGGTTGGTTTGACAAGACCGGTCTTTCACAAATCCATGTTGACTTCTACTAATTGGATTATGGATCAAGATATGATCTTGAATGTATACCTTTAGCAACCCTTCAAATAATTTCCCTGCTACCGATGTTAAGCTTACTGGCCTGTAATTGCCCGGTTGAGATTTTGATCCCTTTTTAAATATGGGCACAACATCTGCCTTGCGCCAATCTAATGGAACTACGCCCGAGCTGAAAGAATCCCTAAAGATTAGCAATAGTGGCTGGGCCAGAATTAGGCTTAGTTCCTTCAGTACCCTTGGGTGTATACCATCCGGTCCAGGGGCCTTGTCTACCTTAACAGTATTTAATTGCTTGAGCACTTTCTTGTGTCAGCCAATCCCATGTTTGTTGCAACGGTTTCTTAAAATTAGCCAGCAGGGGCTCCGTCATCGGTTCTTCCTTGGTATAAACAGAAGAAAAAAAAAGCATTTAAAATGTCGGCTTTCTCTCTGTCCTCACTAACCAAATTTCCAGTTTCAGATAATAACGTACCGACATTCTCTACCTTTAACTTTTTCCCATTCACATACTTGAAAAATTTCTTGGGATTGGTTTTACTTTCCTTGGCAATAAGTTTCTCATTTTCTAGTTTAGCCATTTTAATCTCCTTTTTGCAGGCTTTGTTGGCATCTTTGTATGCCATAAATGATACTACCGACCCCTCGCTTTTATAATGCTTAAATGCCAATTGTTTATTCCTTATTTCCTGTTTTACTTTCCAGGTAAGCCACATTGGTTTTGATTTGTTTCTTTTGTATTTGTTTCCCATAGGTATATATTGGGATGTATAACTTTGCAATATGTGCTTAAAGGTATTCCATTTCTCCTCTGTGTTTAACCCAGAGAACAATCCATCCCAGTCTATACATTCCATGGTGGACCTTAGCCTGTCAAAGTTTGCCCTTCTGAAATTAAGAGTTTTGGTAGAGAAGTTACCCATTTGCTTTTTGGAATTAATCTCAAATGAAACCATGTTATGGTCACTATTTCCCAAGTGTTCTCTTACTATAATGTTTGAGATAAGTTCCTCATTGTTAGTTATTACCAGATCTAGACAGGCATCCATTCTGGTTGGGGTCTCTACTAATTGGGACATAAATTGGTCATTAAGCAGGTTCAGAAACTTGCTGCCCTTAGTGGAACACGTTCCACTATTCCAATCTATATCTGGGTAATTAAAATCTCCCATGATCAAAACTTCATTTCTATATGCAGCCTTTTCAATTTGAAATAGCAGCTGATCTTCCCCCTCATTGCTAATGTTGGGTGGCTTGTAGCATACACCCACAAGTAGTGTGTGACTTTTTTTACTATCTAGGTTAATCTCTACCCACAGCGTCTCCACATTACTACTGTCATCATGCACATCTTCCTTAATACTGGGCTTAAGTTTAGGGTTTGCATATAAACAAATCCCTCCCCATTTTCTATTTACTCTGTCCCTTCTAAAAAGTGAATATCCTTGTAAGTTTACTGACCAGTCATATGTATCATCCCACTACGTTTCCGTGATACCGATCAAGTCATATTGTTCATTACTTACCAATACTTCCAGCTCACCCATTTTGTTTGCCAAGCTTCTCGCATTTGCTAAAAGACATTTAAGGTTACTACCCATTTCTGATGTAACAGTTGACAAATAATTCTTGACAGCAGGTTTTGTACTATGCAACACCATATTGTCTGTGCTAACCCCACCAGTGCTCTCCCCCCCTTTTCCCATAGCTAGACCCCCTTCTGAGTCTACTCTAGCTAGCACTTCTTTTCTATATTTATCCTCCCCCCCAGAACCTAGTTTAAAAGATCCGCAATTCCCCTAGCCATCCTCTCCCCTAGCACTGCAGCCCCCTCCTCATTGAGGTGCAGTCCATCCCTGCTGTAGAGTCTGTGGCCAACTGCAAAGTCTGCCCAGTTCTCCAAAAACCCAAATCCCTCTTTCTTACACCACGCTCGTAGCCACGCATTGATCTCCCTAAGCTCCCGCTGTCTCCCTGAAGTAGCGCGTGGTACTGGTAATATTCCAGAGAACATTACCTTGGAAGTTATAGTTTATTTTTGTATTGTAGCAAAATCAGGACTGTCCTCCGTAAAGCGGAACAGTTGGGGGGCATCACTATAGAGTATGTAATAATAGAAGGCAGATCAAAGAGAACTGCCTAAAACAGTTCAGTTTGCCACCAAATGCCATTAATAAGAGTATAGTTGTGACCACATGTTTGAGTTTTGAAAGGTGACTTTATAAAGTGGCGTACTATGAGCTCTTTGGCTTTGCAGTTCTTATTCCTCTTGTTAAACTTTCTCGTTGTTCATTATTTTGAGACGTTGTTAAGTATGAACAAAATAAACGGTGCTGCGCGTCCACTGCGGACCCCTGCATTTGTGTGAGGTTCATTCTTCTTTTAGATAAATACACCACAAGAATGAAGGTTCCAAACGGATCCAAATAAATGCAGGATTCCAAAGGGCAATCAAACCCTATTGTTAACCAACCTCAAACAAGTGTCTGAAATCCTACCATTAAAACGTAACTTTTAACAGTAGCTATGCCATATAAAATCGATACAAAGTATCTACCCCGTGGCAGCCACTGCTCAATTAGAGATTCCTGGCAACAGACGCTGTGTATAAATATTCACCCTGTTGCTACTCCCTACATCCTAGCCTGCCTACATCTAGTCAAACTACTCCCTCATAATGATATTCCCGGTAGCAGGAAATGCACTGGGAAAGATCAGGGCCCCCTGATCTATCGGTCTGTCTAGCGTTGACACTTCCTAGGACTGCCTACCTTGGAGAAAACAAAAAGGAGAAAAGAACAATAATTAAAGCCCCGACGCGCGTTTCAAGCGTTTCGTTACATTTTCCGTCAGGGGATTAAAGAACGCGAGTAGCTCGGTGCAGCTTTTAAAACACCCGCGCAAGAGACGTCCATCGGACAGCATCCAGGCCCCGCGCCCCACATGTTCATTGGCTCACCACAGGTTGAGTTGGCTAAAGGGAGGTACATTTCCTCCTTGGTCAAAAAAGTGCCCCGCCTCTGAAGTTAGCAGCAGAGCGGGACAGCCCACAAATTTGGACATTGTAAACAGAACGATGACGTCATACGGAGGACCATCCCCCGCCTTATCATGGGTTTGTGATGCTGTCCCCGTTCTCGGAACCGTTTTCTTAGACAGTCAGCTTGTACTTTGAAGTCATCCATGGTGGTACGATTGTGCCTTATTCTCAGGTATTGGCCAATAGGGATACCCTTTCTCTGCCCCTTTGGATGGTAACAGTCCCATACCAGAAAACTGTTTTGTTGTGGTTGATTTTTCGAAAGACAGCAGTGGAGAGGCCATCTCCTTCCGTCTTGGTCACTACTAAATCTAAAAAAGTGTTTAGCATAAGGCTAAAATAGAAATAAGATAAGGCCAAGGAAAGCGTCCAGAGGTTGGGCATACTCCATGGGCCTAATGGTTCTTATCTGCCGTCACATTTTAGGTTCCTAACTGGGCCTGTAATGGGCAAGTTGGGTTTCTGCTAAATATATCTATGTATCATTTTACACCAGCGACAGATGTTTACGGCACTAACGGGTTAGGTGAATATTTGTGACACATTTATTTAATATCTGCCTGTTTTGTTACTGAGCAAGAAATGAGTTTTATCAGTTGTAGCTGTTTTATCGCCACGAGTTACTATGTATTAGGCATTGCATAGATTTCCACACAAAGAAGAATCCAGTTCCATAGCTCACACTACATGATCTGTTATCAGATGTTAATTTATTTGGCTGTGTGATAACAGGTAGCCAAAGGATGCATGACATTTATGTCTTCAAATGTTCTTGGTCTACTCGTCACTGCTCTTTGTACCACCATAGGATGATGTTGACTTTCGGTGTTCTCATCACTATGGGTTTGCTTCTGCGATGGTGTTGCACTCTATGGATATCCACATTGCTTGGAGGTGTCTGAAAGGAAGCGTCGTCGTCAGAAGAGAGGCTTTCCTGGGCTGTCTCGAAGGAAGAGCTGCTTTTCTGGCTTGACGCATCATCATCTTCATCGTTGCTCATGTTATTGTCGGAGCATGAAGCAAGATATCCACTGCTGCTGGGAGTACTGTCCGTGGAGGGATCACTGCAGTCTTCACTGACATAGTCCGTGATCCCAAGAGAGTCCGTTTCAGTCTTGGCGTCGATGGTACCCAAGGTTTGAGGCTCTTTATCATTCCCTCTCCAGCAGCTGCAGAAGCAGCAGCATAAAAGACGTAAGCATTTTTTGAAAGAAGAGCATTTCTTTCTCTTCTTTCTCTTTTCCTGGTCGGTGGAACATCCTGGCTTTTCTTCCATAATTGCTTCAGAATGCATCTCAAAATGAGGTTCTGTAGCAACTACACATGGCTAAGAAGAGGAAAATGATTATGCTTGTGAGTTTCACAATCATTAATTAGATACTGTAAGGACTTACCTGCCTCTCCGGTCCCGCGCTGTGGCCGGTCCCGCGACGCTTCCTCCTCGGCTGGCTTCCCGGGCAGCTAGTACCACTGCTACCCGGTCGGCGTCTTCACCGCGTGGCCGACCACGCGGCAAACAAGTAACACAGCGCCAAAAAGTAATATTACACGTTACATACGTAACGTGTTCTTATAACCTCGGGTGACCTCCTTAATGCAGGACACACCTCCACCTGTCCCTATTTAAACCCGGACGTCCTCTTCTGGTTCACCCTTGGTTGGTGTATTCTGTGGTTTTCCTGTGTGAGTTGCTGTGACTACTTCTTCGTTTGACCCGGCTTGCTGACTTCGTTCCTGTCTCCTGATTTGGCTCCTGATTCCTGTTCTGGTATTGATTCGGCTTGTTGACCTCGTCTCTGGATTCTGATTTGGCTTATCCTGATTACCTGCCTGACCCGGTTGGTTCCCTGACTTTCTGGTTCCTGTTTGGCCTGGCTACTCCGCCATCTGGGGTCCTACCACACCATATCGTTACAGTACCAAGGGTCACCATGGACCCCGCGGAGATTGGCCAGAAGATGTCTACCTGTGAAGCCCGTATTGAGAGTCTGGATCATCGCATGGACCAGTTTGCGCAGGCTTTGCAAACACTCCTGGCGAGGACCGATCCAGCACGTGGTCCACCTCCTGCTGCTGCACCTGTTGCTGTTCCACCGCCTGCTGACCCAGGTCTTCATACCCTCCGTTTACCACCTCCTCCCAGATATGGAGGAGATCCTGCTACCTGTCGTGGATTCCTCAATCAGTGCTCCATTAATTTTGAGATGTCTCCCTACTTGTTTCCTTCTGACAGAGCTCGTGTGGGGTATGTCATCTCCCTACTCACTGACAGGGCTCTGGCCTGGGCAACTCCTCTTTGGGAACGCAACTCTCCAGTGGTCAACGATTATACTGACTTTGTAACCACTTTCCGTCAAGTGTTTGATAGGCCAGGTCGCGGCCATATTGCCTCGTCAAGTCTCTTTTCACTGCGTCAGGGTACACGCAGTTTATCTGACTATGCCATTGAGTTTCGTACCCTGGCTGCAGAAGTGGCATGGAACAACGACGCCTTGGTTGCTGCCTTCACAAATGGCCTATCTGACCGCCTAAAAGATGAGGTGGCTGCCCGGGACCTGCCCACGGACTTGGAAGAACTCATCGCCTACGTTGGCCATATTGATCTGCGCCTCCGGGAACGCCAGGTACAGCGAGATCGCCAAAGGAGGGCTCCAGTACGTTTTGCTCCACGTCCGGCTTCTTCTGACTCTGCTTCTCTTCCGCCTGAGGAGCCCATGCAGATCGGCTCCACACGTCTCTCTGAGGAGGAGAGATCCCTGCGGCGCCAACAGAACCTCTGTATGTACTGTGGCAAACAAGGACATTATGTGCGTTCCTGCCCTGTGAAGCTGGGAAACTACAAGGCCTAAGGAGGGTTGGGGTACCTCCTCTAGGCCTTTCTGCTGCCTTTCCCCATGACCGGGCACCTCGTATGTTTGTGCCTACATCTCTCACTATTCAGGAAAGCACCATTCTGGCTCCAGCCCTTATAGACTCTGGAGCTGCAGGAAACTTTATTGACCATGACTTCTGCAGGCTCCACAATATACCCTTGCAGGAGAAAACCTCCCCGATCTTCGTGGAGGCCATTGACGGTCGACCTCTTCAACCTGCAGCGGTGACCCACGAAACTATCCCGCTTCGTCTCAGAGTTGGGGTTCTCCATACAGAGACTATAACACTCCATGTGATAACTACTCCGGCTGCCCCAGGGCCGGACTGGGACTGAAAAGCAGCCCTGGAAAAATTTGGAGACCAGCCCCATATAGTTTATCTCACGGTCGCGCTCTTATACCCACACGCACCCCTTATACATACCCGAGTCACACTATGTGCCATTCTTTTTATCTCATTATTTGTATTAAAATGCCAGAAAGCAAAAGTGTTAAAAGGCCCTAATAAATTAAATACATTACACATAATGGGATCAAAACATTTACTACTGTGAACATTTTTAGATGAAAGAGTTTATTCAGTGGAACAAAACACTGATCACATTATTCTTCACGATATTCTGGCAAGAAACTTATTTCTTTATTAATTCATGTAGACTATTTTTTTCCATGTTTAATAAAAGCTATGATTGAGACATGTTTGGTTTTTATTTCCTTTCATTTGACAACCTACCCCCGAGTTATGCACCTCTGCCCCCAGGCTTGCCACTCTGTCCCCCCTGATATGCCTTCTAACCCCCTATATGCCACTCTGCCTCCAGAAATGCCTTATACCCCCTATATGCCACTCTGTCCCATGATATGCCTTCTAACCCCCTATATGCCACTCTGCCATATAGGGGGTTAAAAGGCATATCATGGGACAGAGTGGCATATAGTGGGTATAAGACATTCCTGGAGGCAGAGTGGCATGAAGGGGGTTAAAAGGCATATCATGGGGCACTCTGCCTCCAGAAAAGCCTTATGCCCCCCTATATGCCACTCTGCCTCCCTGATATGCTTTATACCCTCCTATATGCCACTCTGCCCCATAATATGCCTTTTAATCCCCTATATGCCACTCTGCCTCCAGAAATGCCTTTTACTCCCTATGTCACTCTGCCTCCAGAAATGCCTTATACCCCCATATGCCACTCTCCCTCCCTGATATGCCTCAACCCTCCTATATGCCCCTCTGCCCGTGATATGCCTTTTAACCCCCGTTTTGCCACTCCACCTCCAGATATGCCTTTTGACCCCCTATATGTCACTCTGCATCCAGAAATGCCTTATACCCCTATATGCAACTCTGTCCCATGATATGCCTTCTAACCCCCTATATGCCACTCTGCCATATAGGGGGATAAAAGGCATATCATGGGACAGAGTGGCATATAGGGGGGTATAAGGCATTTCTGGAGGCAGAGTGGCATAAAGGGGGTTAAAAGGCATATCATGGGGCACTCAGCCTATAGAAAAGCCTTATGCCCCCTTTATGCCACTCTGCCTCCCCAATATGCTTTATACCCTCCTATATGCTCCTCTGCCCCATGACATCCCTTTTAACTCCCTTTATGCCACTCTGCCTCCAGATATGCCTTGACCCCCTATATGTCACTCTGCATCCAGAAATGCCTTATACCCCAATATGCCACTATGGCATATAGGGGGTTAAAAGGCATATCATAGGACAGAGTGGCATATAGGGGGGTATAAGGCATTTCTGGAGGCAGAGTGGCATAAAGGGGGTTAACAGGCATATCATGGGCCACTCTGCCTACAGAAAAGCCTTATACCCCCTATATGCCACTCTGCCTCCCTGATATGCCTCAACCCTCCTATATGCCCCTCTGCCCCCTGATATGCCTTTTGACCCCCTATATGTCACTCTGCATCCAGAAATGCCTTATACTCCTATATGCCACTCTGTCACATGCCGATTTTTTTTTGTTTTTAATAAATACAAAAAAACATTATACAGTACAAAAAATACATTGGTTTACTCACCTTCTACTTCTCTTGACTTCCTGGTAGCTGCACACTGTTCTCTTCTATCCTGAGTTCCTGACAGGATGCCACTGACCTGACATCCGGTGCTGCATCAGTCTGAGTGCGAGGGGGCGGAGCTTCCACCTCACGCTGCTCCCATCACTATGCAGCCGTCAGACTGCTGGGAAGGTAATCTAACCGGCCGGTGCGTGCTGACGCCGCCGGCCGGCTCTGCTTTAACACTTTTTTTTTATTATTTATATGGTAAGCTGGATCAGGTTGCCATATAAAGTAAAAAAAAAGCATTAAAGCAGAGCCGGCCGGCGGCATCAGCACGCACCGGCCGGTTAGATTACCTTCCCAGCAGTCTGATGGCTGCATAGTGATGGGAGCAGCGTGAGGGGTGAACGGTCAGTGCGAGGGGGCGGAGCTTTCACCCCTCACACTGCTCCCATCACTAGACGGCCATCGCACACGGCTGCTGGGTGCTGATGCCGGCTGGCCGCATCAGCACCCAGCGGCCGCTTTGATTAGATTTCGGGCAGCCTGGGGGGCAATTGCCCCCCTGCCAAGCCCGCCCCTGGCGCCGAGGGAGGCCTTTAATGCCATGTGCAGCCGCTCAGCGGCTGTCTTCATGGTAAGTCTGCCGGCCGCCCAGCCCACGGATCTTCCGGCCCACCGGGAAATTTCCCGGTATCCCGGTGTGCCAGTCCGGCCCTGAGTATCATAACAACAGCCATGTCGTAGACACCAAACAAAAGTATTATATGTATTATATGTTATAATAAAGATGATAAAATCCTCCGATTTCAATGCTTAGGATATCAGGATATCAAAAGCAACAAGAGTTACAGAGGGACATAACATTTGACAGCAGATGCAAAGCATTTGGCCCATCTAGTCTACCCATTTTCCCTTCACAAATGGGGAATGTCGGGAGGGTTGAACCTGGTACTTTGGCGGAGATTTTAGGAATATAGACTGGGGCAAGGCAATAGGATGATGGAAATTTTGATAATCAGAAGGATGAATTATTCACAATGAGACATTATCAGGGGTAGGCACCAACATTGCTCATGGTGGACATTTACTGGGTGGATACTTGAATGATGTTCCAGTATATGCCAGTATAAATATGCCTTGTATTTTTTAGCACGTAGCAGTTTTTAGGTAAACCTGGCAAGACGTGGATGTGGATTGCATTAATGGACAGGGCTTAATATGACCTGGACGGATGGTTGGTTGGAGAAATTGTGATGGTAGGTGAGAGTCTAGGTAGAAGACAACAGGGGAAAAAAACAAGTCTTCAGAAGATGGTCCACTAAGCCAAAACCATATCAAGGTTTGATCAAAGGTGCAAATACCCCTGTGTTTGTTAGGGTGAAACATCAACTGACTTATTTTTTTAGACGTGGCTGACCAGTGCCATGCAGTCAATGGGGTGTATAGCTGAGAAGCTGAAACCATTCTGTTAGTTTAAACATCCCACAGACCGCAAGGCTTCACTTTACATCAGCTGGTCAGTGACATATGAAATGTAAACTTGTGCTCGAAGAGTGGAGGACGTGACCATCCTAATGTTTATATACTACTTGTTTATGTTTAAAGAGCAGTTCTAGTAAAGAGTGGTAACGTTGGAGTAATCACCAAAACAGTCAAAGGAATGCTCCTGCTGATTGCTCCACGTAGACTCTGCGATAAAGTAGATATTATATTACACGTTATTTAGATTTCACAGCCAGCAAATGTCGTGGCATGCAATCACACTAAAAATCATGTTGGAAAGTAACGCTAACTGAGAAATAATGAAAATATGTCTTTGTGGAACTCACATATTCACATCCCAAATGATTTATTAGCGTGAAATTTGGACTGCAGGCCAGGGTGTTCCCTGAGATTGCTGAGTGATTTAATCGGTCTATGAAAAGGAACATGGAATATAAGTGTAATACTGGTGCGGGGGCAGCTATAAGCCTGGTTTACATTAACAGCATAACAGAACTAATCTTACCGTCAACAGATATAGACATATATAGTTAAATAGGAGAAAACTGCATGATGTTTTCACCGTCAGTGTTTGTGACATCATCTATTGGATCACTGAACCATAAATCCTCCTGTCTTGTGTTTGTACTGGAATGCAGTAGTTGGTTGTTTTATGTATCAGTTTAGCACTCTATAAATCTCTTCTGTATGCAGGACAGATAAATGGGAGTTTGTGTTTACCTTCGATCCCAAGGGTGCTGTTCCACTTACTCAATACATTAATTGAACTTTTTAGTGTGTTAAGGAAATAAACTCTAACAGATCTAGAATCCCGTTGAAGGTTTAATCACACAAAACTACCTAGATATGCTGAAGAAACATTTTTTTCAGTTTCTACGGCTCCTGCTTTGGTGTCACATGACAATTAGGTGTTCCAAGTATATTTTATGAATTAGATAAACTTTTGCATGATTTGTTTATGAGAAATGTTTGAACATGCAGAAGTGCTAGAATTATGTTTCCAATGCTACATTTGGTATAAAAAAGCCTTAAATTCAACAGCATAGGTGGAACAGCACATTTAATTATGTCCAATACCTATTACCCCAAAAATAGCATGTTACAAGAACTACTTGCACATGTTAGGTATCACTAAATCATCTTATCTCCTTAAGTCAACCATGCTTTGACGGGACACTGCTTGCTCTGTGAGACTATTGGTCGTTCAGGCAATGGATACGTTTTGCGATACACAATTACACTATTGTTATGCACTCTCATCCTATTTAATGCTGCTGATTAAGTGCCTGGTTGTGAAGTGCTCCATCCAGGCTGTACTTTGGGAATGGAGTCATTGACCTCATTGGCCTACACACAATATGCCAGCCACCCCTTGGAGGTGTTGGTGCTTTAGATCAAAATGTTATTCTGCATTGGATAAATATGTGATTCCAGACACTTTGTTTGTGCCTGCAACACGTTCCTCCAACTTTCCACAACCCAGCACCTGAACCCCAAGAAAACTGCTACACCTCTGCAAAAAGTATACAGGCTGGACCAGGACATCTCCATATTCCTCTATAACTGTTTTTTTGTATTTTAATTTTCCTGTTTTTGACTTCTGATGACATCTCTCCTAATCCTGGGAGAGACCTTTTGTCTCTCTTTGTCCCATTTCTTCTAGATTGTAAGTTTGCAGGCAGAGGAATGTATGGGTTTGTCTTAGTCTGTTAATTGTAGTCTTGTTAGACCCTTTGAATGCATGTGTTGTAAGAAGTGCTGCTTAACTTGTTGGCGCTATATAAATAAAAGATAATAATAATAATAATAATCATGATAATAATAATACAGAAGTCATTAGCAACAGATGCCAAAGGAGCGGAATCAAGACAGCACATGTGGCAAGTCGGTAGATTTATGGCTTTCCTTTAAATTCTGTTTAGTTGTTTTTTGTCTGTATATTATTAATATATATTGATATATATATATATATTTTATATATATAATGTTAAGCTTTTCATGAGGATTTTTACAAAATAACAAAAAATCACTTTAGTAAAAAAGTAACTTTGGAACAAGGGTACCTCTGAACTATACATTCATTTTAATCATGATTCCAACATCTGGTAGCCACATGTAACACTTAAAAACACATCCTCTATTTTTATTTATTTCCCTTTTGAGAAAATAGAAACATCAAATACCCCAAAGGTGCCATTGCAACCCCATCCTCCAAAGTGAAAAGTGTTTTTGTTAAGGTTATTCTAAGGAATCTGTTTATCAGTTTCAAAATAGCATCTCAGTAAATCAACACCAATGCCTTGATGACTGACATGCGATCCTTATCAGGCTTATCTGTCCTATTTAACCTGTTGCATGCCTTTTCCATGAATAGAGAATAAAAGAATCAGAATCTCATCACCTCTACTGCATATAATCATGAATATTTGAGTATAATTTTAAGTATTCTTGTGAACTTTGTTGGCTTGACCCGGAGTCTCCAGGTAAAGCCCTGTTACCTTGGGTCAGTTTCTCCTCATCCATGTTCTGCCTATGTTAGCCTTCAAATTCAAGGTGCAAATAAATTGTACATAACTTGATTATTTCTGGCACATTTTCCTTTTATATAACATATAATATGGTCCTATATTTAGGCTTAAACGTAATCAATATTTGTTACGCTCTAAGCATTTTAATGACTAAAAAACTGCTTGTGTGAACTTCTTCTTGAAAGTTAAATACGTTTTATTGTCAACTATACAAATAGCACTAAAAGGCTGTAATTGTTATTAGAGTATTTTCCCCCAAATTTCCATGTACATATCACAGATATCTATATATGCGTATATATGCATGGCTGCCATATTGTATGAGGTATCATAGTCAAAGTTTTGGGTAAATTGTTGAAGGTTTCTATGGACTCCTAGTCCAAATAATGCATGCCCCTTGCAATGGCAGTATGAGACCAGGAATCATGGAAAACGTGCTTTATATTTTTTGTTTGCCTTTTAGGTGCCAGAGGGTAAGGTGGTTGTTCTGTCTTTCCGCTTCATCGACTTGGAAAGTGATAACTTGTGCAGATACGACTTTGTGGATGTGTATAATGGTCATTCCAATGGCCAGCGAATTGGACGCTTCTGTGGGACGTTTAGACCCGGTGCTCTCGTTTCTAACAGTAATAAGATGCTGGTCCAAATGATTTCAGATGCCAACACAGCTGGAAATGGCTTCATAGCGATGTTCTCTGCAGCAGAACCAAATCAAAGAGGTATTGCATGCTTGCCAACTTATGCTTTAAGAGTCCTGGGATAAAAATGGGTGGGGCTTAAACTAGGTGGAGTTACACAGAGCCGTGTGACCTTGCAGCACTGAGCTCCAGGCTACCCAGGACAGGTACTGGGGGTCTGGATCCCATTTACCATCGTTTAGGTTGTATATGTTTCTCATAGTTTATGCCGGGACAGACTCAAAATTGACAGGACAGGAGTAAAAACTGGGACTCTCCTGGCAACTTTGGGACTGTTGGCAACTATAGTATTGTGTTCTACTCAAAAGCTAAAAGTACAATTTATAGTATATTATGGCTAACACAACTGTTGTGGTGCATATTTCTGAATGAACCTGAATGAATGTACAATATGTACAGCTTGAAGGAAGGAAAAGAGGCAGCTTTGGACACTATGTGTTCTGTATCGCAGGTCGAATGTGATTTTTTTGGTGAATGACTGCATTTCCGGCTCCTAGTTTCCATCTTTCAGGTCAGGCCATACTTTCTTACGTGATCTGTAATTACAGGAGAACAGTACTGTGGGGGGCGCCTGGACAAACCTTCAGGATCTTTTAAAACCCCCAACTGGCCAGATCGGGATTATCCTGCTGGGGTCACTTGCTCATGGCATATTGTTGCTCCAAAGCATCAGGTGGGATATATTTATTTTTAAAAATATTTTATATATTCTATCAAGGGTGAAAAATATTTTTTCCACAATATGGTCTCTTTAGTAGCCATCATCTAATACTTTCCCACCCAAACAATATAGAAAGGACATGCACATGATTCCAGTTGTTCTAGCCGCATCGTCACTGTACTCATTACCGGAAGTGTACAATAGATCAGACAGGACCCGGAAAGGATGGAAATTCTTCTCATTCCCATTAGTAATACTTGGTGCAAAAATATTTTTTTTATTGTCTTATATGGAATTGTTTTGAAGACTTTTAATTGAAAGGTTTATTGCAGTGAAATCATTTTTTAATTGATTTCCTACTCTGAAGTGCTCTCCTTTATCCTCACCTATCCTCACAAACCAACAAGAATCAGAAACCTAACAAGGGAGAAAGAAGGAGGAATGATCATGCATATACATGAGAATAGAAAGTTGTGATGGCTAATGCTACACGCATAAGATGGTTTTTTTTAATATTTATATTTTGCTTATTTTAATATCTAAATTATAGGATCTGCTTTGAGAAATGGAAGGTCTGATATTTAAGGTATGAAAGGGTTCAAGGGTAGTGATGTGGTAGGTTTCCCCGAAAAGTAGAGTTTTTAGGGAACTTTTAAAAATGCAAACCCTTGACTCTCGTGTGTACTTTTCTTTGCTACTGTAGGAAGTTTTCTTCATTTCTCAATCTGTTTCACCTGTTATTGGACCAAGCTGTCCTGCTACGTTTCTGACTTTGTACCTTTCCCTTTTTGTACCATGTGGTCTACATTACCTTGGCTCAACCCTAGTTTCCTTCTGTCTTCTGTATGGCGCATCAGATAATCCAACAGTGGCATCACATGCCTACTCTGTGAGAATCTCCATAAATTAGTTTACCATTTACTAAGTGTTCTCTAATCATTTGCTCTAAAATAATAATTCTGTTCTTCCTTCTGTAAAGGTGATAGAGCTAAGGTTTGAAAAATTTGATGTTGAAAGGGACAATTACTGCCGATATGACTATGTGGCCGTGTTCAATGGAGGAGAAATAAATGATGCCAAAAGAATCGGGAAATTCTGTGGTGACAGCCCACCTGCGTGAGTATTATTATTATTATCTTTTATTAATATAGCGCCAATGATTTACACAGCGCTTAATACAATACATATATTCAAGGGGTATGACAAGACAAGAATTGGCAGACTAAGACAAACCGATATATTAGGTGGAGAGAGCCCTGCTCGCAAGCTTACAACCCAGAGGGAATGGGGTGACAAACATAAGGACCAGAGAAAGGGTGAGAGGTAGTGTGGTGGTTGTATCAGTGACAAGGAGGATCTAGCAGCTAAGATGGTGCAGCTTCTCTGAAGAAGTGGGTTTTGAGATGTATCTTTAATGTTGGGAGGGAGGGTGAATGCTGAAGGTTCGGTGGAAGTAGATTCCAGAGATATGGGGGCAGCACGAGTGAAATCTTGTAGACGGGAAAAGGAAAATATAAATTAATCCAGATATGATCATGTAAAAAATGAAATAATAAACCAATATAGTGTAGTATGTAGCGCAACTTAGAAGTAAAGGTAAAATACCAAGAAAGCCCCTTGCAATATTAATGGCATTGATATGCCCATATGAAAGTGTGTGGAAGGGTCCCTCTGCGTCAGCCTCCTCTAGAGCTTCCCCCACTCAGTGGTAACCAACCAACCCGAATCACGAAGCAGAAATAAAAATAAATCTGTTTAAAAATAAAAAAAACATATCAGCTCTTACATAAAATAGCTGAGAAAGGTATGTCCTTGTGGTTACTGCAGTTTTTATCCACCACAAGAGTGATCCTCCACTCTGTATTGATTTTGTACGAGTAACTTCCTCCCTATGCTTTGTAAGCGCGCACTAGACCGTCTAGTCTAGACGTGGTTGTTCCCAGCAGAAATGGTAGATCTTAATAATGCAAAAGAATTTCAACATATGTTGGAGAATAATTGGCTACGTTCTGGGTCTTTACAGAGGAAATAACTTACACAATTTCAGTTACTAGTAAGGGGAATATGAGCAAAATATGGAGCCCAAATGAAAATTAAAAAGCCACTTCACAATGTAATCCAGGAATATATAGGGCTATGGGCTTGTTAGAAACCAGGAACGTATAACTGCTATGGCATTATTCTTGGTCTTGTCCATGAATGCAGGGGTCACGAGTTGGTTCCTCTCACTATAGAGAAGCATTAATTAAACTTTGGGAGACGTATCCCTTGATGGGTCTATAAAGTGCATTAAATCAATGACATGAGTCTATATGTCTGTTGGTAAGATTTGTGCATTTTCTTTTCCGGGTGGCATGTGATAATATGCATTGTGTTATTATGTATTGTTATTATTATTTGTTACATAGATGCATTTATGTGGTGTTTCACTGAGTTTTCTTCTGTTCTCTCTTAAGGCCTATTGTATCTGAACGAAATGAACTTGTCATTCAGTTCTTGTCTGATTTAAGTTTAACTGCCGATGGTTTTATCGCGCATTATAAGCTCAGGCCTAAAAAGTTACCCACAACGACTGCCTCCCCCGTCACAACAGCTGCCCCCACAACCACAAGTAGGTCTTAATTCTGTTTGACGTTTTGTATTTTTGTGGCATTGGAAAATGTACTGGGGGAGGAAATAGGATGTTTTTTTTTTTTTTAAAGCGTAATCCCTCCACCTTGCATGGCCCAGGCCCTCCAATGGGGCATTAGTAGGGTTATTTTACATCTCTCATCCCTGTGGGACCTTTTAGTGAATAGACTCATGAGTATTTAGTGATACTAAAGAACCACTAAAATGATCACTAACTTCTACATGCAAATTGGAAAGCCAATTTGTGTTTGTGAAGCATTTATTTGCCCCAGATAGAAACTGGAATGGGGTGGACAACTGTTAATTGTATATTTAGGTTTTGTTAAGTTTAACCAAATGCCTTCTAAATGGTTGCCAAATAATAGGTAGGTGCACCATTAGTCAAACTCATTTTCTAAAATGGGCTAGAGGCAAAACGTTCAAGAAACAATGCAGCAGAGTAAGTATCATAAGGCTTTCTGAAATACATGTTGAATGCAGATTGTCTTTCTTACAGCTTCTTGTGTTATTGATGAAGATTGTAGAGAAGTCAGTTGTGCAGGGCCAACTGTATAGTTTACTAGCTTCTGTGGAAGAAAGATGGAATTTTAGGGAATATGTTTTGCATACATGTGTGTAAATGTGTCATGACCATCACCAGAACTTAAAGGGTTAGTAAACCCATCTACTGTAGTTCTAGAAAAGGGGGATGAAAAAGTCCTCTGCTGTTGGGGTCATTGTACTATACCCCTGACGAAGCTGAGCCATGTCTCAGCGAAACGCACGTCGGACAATTTTATGATTTCATTTTTTCTCATCCCTCTGAGGGCACCATTTGGAACTATGTCTTAGGACCTACGCTCCCTATCCATAGAGAGGTTGGGGTTGTGATGCAGCCAGACTAGATTGGCAGTGATATCAACAATATACTTCCCCAGGAATTACCTTAGGGAGCCGGTGTTTGATTAGGGTAGTGAACCCCTTTTCACCATTTAGTTCTTGCTCATACTAGGGATCTGACTCTTCCACTGCTGCTCTATACCATTTTTATTCAGAATAAACTTAGATTCCAACAGTCCCTTTTAATTATTGTCTGGAATTTATGTCACACTGATTGTACCCCCACTCTTTAGATAGGATTTCAGTGGCCTTGCAAGGAGTGAAATGCCTAGAGTGAAAATGACGTCCGCACACTTATATATCTAATGCTTGTCCCTCCTCTTGTAAATGCTGATTGGCCAGAGTGAAAAAAGTAAGGAAAAACCCCACATGTTGTCGAACCCACCAATCACAGCCGTAACCACCAATGGCTGCCTCTACCTACCAGTTATTGATATGTACCCGCCACACACAGTCCCTTCGCACGTTACCGCACCAAAACGGCTTGTAATAGCGGCTACACTTGGCAACAGATGGAGGGATCCTAATGAAACTTCGGCACTTTTGTCAGAAGTTTTGTCTAAGATTCACTCTTTTTATCAGTGATTTGTACGTTTTGGTAAAAAAAACCAAGTTTGTATGAATCCAAATGCACAAGTCTAATATTGGTAAAAGCAGGTACTGACTGATATTATCCAAACACCCGAAAAGCTACTGTTTGGACAGAGCAGCAGTTTCTGGGACGGTGAAAACATGCATTGTGTTCGTCTCAACGTTTCCAGTCTGTGTTACTTCACTCTATTATTTCTCATGCAAAGAAATGTGCGAAATGGGCAAGAGACACTATATTATAGAAATGTTTTCATCTGGATATATTTTTCTGGCTGTAGAATATTACAAATATATATATATATATAGCATCTGGTTTTGTTAGATAAATGTTTACCTGGTTAAAGTAGTTATTAAAGTTGAGTGTTTCCCGACTGGTAACCCTGTAAAACAGTAGCAAGCCACTCTGCAAACATAATGATGGGTTCTATCTGGCCACCTCTGAGGCCTGGTACGACTGCCAATCCTGTATATTAAGGAATATATTGTTTAAAGTCTTACAGCCAATATTACTGAACGCATGGTGGGTGGCAGGGTTACTATTTTTGTTGTTTTTAAAAAGTCTTACATTAGATAGCACTGCTAACTAAAACAATCCCTGTTTAGAATTGCTGTAAATATTTACTTGTCCTGTTGAGAGTTACATGGGATGGGGAGGGTTTTATTGAGGTCTGAAACATGCTGTTCTTCATATTCTTATCAACTACAGTAGATAACATTCCCTTTATCTGTCATTGAACCACAGATCCACTTATCATCCACCACGCATAGAGTTGGGAGTTGTGGCTTTACTATATACATTATAAAATGCCAACACCAGTGAGCCTCTGCTGCAGGAAGAGCTTGGTTGGTCCAATATAAAGTATATTTCGATGTCTTCTATGCATTATAAAGGTCCAGCTCAGCCCTTCTTGATGAAGGAACTTGCCAATGTTAGTCCTTCATAGGACCACCATTAGAAATCTTGGGGTCCGTTGCCTGGGCCCCTATACCCCACCTATCAGCATGTTCATCCCATTGCTCCACCATTACATTCTTTCCATGAAGGTTAATGGTGCCTGGGTACAGTATTTTTTGAGCCCCCCCCCCATAACACACATACATAGGAACATGCAAGCTCACACTGTACACTTACATACACACGTTCTTTCTCCCGCTTCCTCTCCCAGGCACCCCTAACCCTAGGCTCACCCCTGACACCCCAACATACACTCACCCCACACTCTTGTATGTATAGATAGATAGATATACATATATACAGTATATACACATCATTTCATAATTTGTCTGCATGCTGCTCTTTAGATTAGTTTTGAATCTAGGACTTCTATAGTCTTTATTTTTCTGCATAACTGAAATAATATCAGACATTAACATGACTTAAAAAGGTTTATTTTAAGTGAGTATATAGTCAGCATTACTGCTTTACATCTTAGCATACTATTGACATGAAAACTTCAACATGGGTTATACCTGGTAATAAAGACAAAAAACTTTGGTTGTTAAGATGGTTGGGTGCCTACAAAATGAACTCTGCTTTTGTAGTTGAATTTATAGAGATTCTTCCATGGTGCTGAGCAAATAGCTTTTAAACAATGATCCTAACAAGGGCTGGATATTAATATCATGTTTGCCCAGGCACAAAATCTTTGTTGCTTGAACATGCAATGAACACTTAGGCAAAGAGCCACAATAGCCAAAACATCACATTGTTACATTGTTTTGATGCTGGCTCCAGAGCTGTCTGCTAATCCACACAATGCAAGCAATTCTCTGGAATTCCTGTATCAGGATTGTAAAATGATGTTCCAGATAGTTCTTTACTCTCAGGTTCTAAGCACCCTGGTAGACAGTAGTACCTTCATTACTTATTTGAGGCTAGATTTCCCTTTAGCCGAACCGTCACAAGATGTTTACAATAGCTCCAACAAACACTTTTGTTTGTTCATTTAAACTGTGGTCATGTAAATATCCCACTTCTAAAACAGTCTAGTACAACTGTATATATGTATACTGTATATGATCCAACAGCTGACAGGTTAAATAACTACTGCCAGTTGTTATATGCAAGATCTGTTACTTTAATTTTATTTCATTTGGGGCTGAGAGTGGCATTGAAAAATACTAAAAATACTGCTTGCTGGATTGGGTGAATTACAGGGCAGTAATCTTCTAGGAGTGCCCTATTATTCACACATTCCACAGCGGCCGGCCACGTAGCACAAAAAGGCATGTGTTTGGTAAAAGAAATCTGTTTAAACATTGCTTATGTGTGCAGTCCCCCTTTCGATATATATATATACCGTATATGTCATAGAAGTGATTTCTCCTGGCAGATGTGCAGTTTCCAAATCACAGTTAGGGAGTTAAAACTAATGGAGTCAATGGCAGGCTGGTAACCCCCCCCCCCAATAGTACCTGGCCTAAACTTTTACGCTGCTTCTATGTTGGTGTGTTGCTACCTGATGGATGCTGGGATATGATGTGGAACCCCCCCGCTCTGGACAAGTAGGTGATGTGCAGACCACAAGGAAATGTTAAGGAAGAAGCCTGTGCCGGTGGTTGCACCTATCTTTCTACCTTGCACTCAGGCTCTTCTCGCTATAGTGGTAGTTTAGGGTGCCCAAGGGACATGTGCTGTGGGTTCCTAATGGAAGCCCATGCCAAGGGCAGCTACCCTTTTTTACCCCGCCTTAACTTAAAGACAGTGATGAAAACAGTTCTGCATTTCTCCTGCCACATCCACCTCACACATATATGGCAAATCATAGGTTTCTACGATGCATATCAAATACAAACCTAACATGATAACTTTACCTTTCTATCTACCAGATGATCTGACCCAAGGAGGTTCCATGGATTAGCCCAGCTTTCTAGTGTGTATACAGTTTAGAACAATAACATGTTGCCATACACAGATGTATGATAATAATAAATCAAAGCAGCAACTTTTTACTTGTTTATGGGATTGTAGCTTTACTTAATAATCCATTTCAGAAAAGTATGGCAGGCTTTATTAATGTCCGTTGCATTGCTGACTGCTACTGATTAGGAAGTGAAGGGCCCTCGAGCTGTAAAATGACATGACAGTTAATTACAAAGCAAACAGCGGGGCCGTCGGAGAAGTGAACAGGTGCATAGACCGTCAGTATATATGTTTGTGAAACCGGAGAATTGCTAATTAAGCACAGATATATGTATCCTTACCAGGAAGTCGCTGGGGAATACATACACTGCTAATGAGGGTATTTAGAGCTGTGCACTTACCATTCTATTACTGCCCACAAGTGCTACCAGGACGGTAGATGTCCAGACCCAATTGGGCAAAATTAGCGCAATGCACATGAAAACAAATATTATAGGATTATAGTATAGTATTATTGTAGTAAATTAATAACTGCTATCATGTTTGGTCCATTTCCCCCTAAAGCACAGTAATATAAAGGTTTATGGCCTGTGGTCATAAAGCTCATCTAATATTCTGATATATATATATATATATTTTTTAAAGATTTTATTAAAAAAATTTAGGCATATGAATGGCATGAATGGCATTATACATTTCTTATGTTTTTTAACTCCTCCGCTGCGTTGATTTTTAACAACTAAGCTATTGTGTATGAAGATGATGTTCTCAAAAGTAACATTACAGAGCTGGGTCTGGACTTATTAAACCTTTGGGCAAAGACTTAGATATTCTTTTCTTCTCAAGGAAGAATGCCTCATCAAACACTCCATCTCTAAGCCGATATGATAAAGGGAAGCTCTTTATTTAGTGGGATTCGTGTTTTATGTCTTCTAGAATCCCCCCCTAAAATGTCATTTTACAGCAGAACCTTGAGTCACATGTGGTCAGAGGCCCCTCCCCTGTTCATGGGTTGTTAACATTTTTGTCTTTTCTTATAAAATGTGCATGTGCTAAAAGTATGAATAAATCAAAATGTTTGTTTTTTGTGTTTTTAGGTTCAAAACCAACAGTTGCCCTTTGCCAACAAAAATGCAAAAGAAGTGGAACTCTGGAGAACAATTTCTGTTCAAGTAACTTTGGTATGGAAATAAAATGACTCTACATTTTACCCCTTAATCAGTGGCTTGAGGTTGTGTACATAAACAGCAAGAAATAACAGAAAATGTCGTTTGTATACAGGGCAGTGTTCGATAGTGGTCTACATCTTGCCTAATCAAAAGCGTCCTTGAGTTGTTCAGAGAAAAAAAAAAAAACTGTAAACATGTGTCCGAGGCAGACAGACCAAGCACAACTGGCCAAACAGAAAGTGATGTGTTGCTATATAAAAGTCTTTATTCAGACTCCTAGACTTGGAGTGTTGTGTTGCTGGAACACCATGTACATTTCTGGCCTACAAGCACAGGTCTGTCACTTTGGGATTCAGTCCTCATAGTACCATAATTCACACCGCTTATAATATGTTTGGCCTCGGATGCTAAAGGCTGCTAAATGCAGAGGGGGCTGGGGAGCAACTGCATGTAAAAATATGCCCGTTTCTAGGTTGACCTAAAGTGCCACATTAACAAATGAGTCCCATTACACAAAATATGTTTTTATATCTATTTTTACAATATTTTCAATATTTATTTGTTGTTCTCGCTGATTTTGTAGAGAATGTGTAGCGAGATATCCAGCCATTGAAGGGGTTTTACTCCAATCCACAAATAATTCAGGCCTTCTAGCTACAGCTTGTTGAATGCAATTTCTTATTATATACCTGGAGAACCTAAATGAGCTACTCAGACCTTTTATATCTGACCTGGTATATTTTACTTTTGGAATGTTATTTTATATAGGAAAACATATTTGTTTTTGGTTGTACTATATGGAAAACCTGACGTTTAAATATATATATATATATATATATATATATATATATATATATATATATATAATACCCAGTTAAGCATTGGTACCATTATTGGCCAATTAACTAGACCTGACTTTTTACTTGTGGGCGAGACAAAAGTGATGCCAGATGTGATGTCAAAAGTCATGGTTGGTAGTAGAGTGCAGGTCAAGATATAAAGTGTTAGAAAGCCAAAGGAAAAGAAGGGATTCCACTGAATGTACATGAAAATGCTGGCAACAACCACTAGGACACAGGACAACTGAACACTATTTGTAACTAGGGTGTCACAACAAGAAAAAACAAGCCAGACCATGTGAGCCCAGACACACTATCCACCACATGTGCACTTTAACACCTCAACACCTGGTTATAGAGGTGATTGTGCTGTGGGAGCAAGAGAATACAATTGCCACAAGTCTCCAATCAGGCCCAGATAGGCTACAGATACCTCAGACTGCACCTAGATTGTTTAGCAGGAGTGGGCTTAACAAAATACTGGTGAAGCAAATGTTCAGCCTTCCTGCAGTACAAACAGAGGGGCATTTTAGATGTGGTTCCCAGAGACAATGACCCAAATCTTAAACAGCTTCAGAAACCCCCACCAGAACCAGTTCATCTTTAAAAGATTCATATATAAAGCTAAAGTGATCTCTTTGGAGTAATTTAAGAGGCTAAATCCTCTTGGCCATTGGCCCTGTTTGAAGGACCTAATCATGGCTTCACCAAGTAAGGCTCTGGACAAACGAGGGCAAGTACACTAAAAGTTGTCTTTTGGTATTAAGCAAATGATGTGGACAAGCCATAGGTTATGCGGTTACCTGTGAAATCATAGTACACACCTGATCCAAATGCCACATCAAATAATTATAGCATTTCAGTATTTTCTTCTTTATGAAATAAAACAGAGAGCATTTTGTGTATGTACAGAATGATGAAGTTTATTCCATGTTTTGTTCCTGTAGTGATAACTGGTACAATTATCACAACGGTTAGTAGAGGAGGGAGCGTCTATGCAACAGTATCCATCATCAATGTTTACAAGGAAGGAACACTGGCAATTCAACAGGCTGGCAAGACGATGAGTGCCAAAATCATGGTGGTTTGCAAGCAATGTCCAATCATCCGGAGAGGTTAGTATCACCAAAACTTTCAGTTCTGTTTTGTTGAATAATATGAGTTTGTATATACACGGTGTCTATTTTAAATTTAGTTCAGTTTAGCACATGTTTACAAGACAAAACAATCTTCAAGAAGTGTACAAAAAGAATAAATGTTCCATTAGAACCTTACTTATTTAAATAATACACTTATTAAATTTTCAGCTGTCTGGTTAAATAGAACCTCCTTGTAGCTCCTTAAATCTGCTATTAATTTCACTAAAATGATATGGACAATGTACCAGCACTTGATTCTAAACCACATCTCAATGTGGATTATGATCAATAAATAATACCAGTTCAATGTATCAGTCCCAATTTAGGCATATCATAGAGAAATTAATCTAATATATTAACAATTTAGCTCCTATGTTCTTGTTGCAAACGCAATACCTGGCAGTTTAATTCTTTTAGCTTTTAAGGTTTGTTTGTTTTTCCATAGGTTTGCCATAATTTTTTGTTATTCCAAACAATAATAAAATTACAAAATTTGGAAAAAGGTAGTAGTAGTAGGTGTGTGGCATCACATTGTAACAAAAATTGCAAGCGGAAAAGAGGTACAATGTAGAAGGATGATGTATGGTTTCTCCGTGTACAAGCCGCGTCTTTTAATTGGTCAATAGTAAAAATGCTGACATTTAATACACAAAAAACACCCCTTTATTGCTGAGCCTTGAGTTTCATACACAACAATAATACAATTCAAAGTTCTATATATTTCTTTATTTCTAATCCACATAAACATAAGCAAAGGCATATTGAAATGCCAACGTTATAAACTCACTCATTCCTACACTTTACATGTATAGGTAAAAGGTATAACTCAAACTCATAGTATTAAATCTGTAAAGAAAATACATCTCTCTTCTTCCAATTTGCAGTATCCAGTCCCACAAATTTTAGTGACTATTGCATTTTTTATATTATGTATATATATATATATATGTTCTTACATTTAGTGGCCTTGTGGCCCTATCTATGAAGCACAACTGATTACAATGTCCCCGGTGTGTGTCTCTTTTAACAGGATTAAATTACATCATCATGGGACAAGTCGATGAAGATGGCCGCGCCAAGATTCTACCCAGCAGTTTTGTCATGAGTTTCAAAACAAAAAATCAGAAGATACTGAACACTTTAAAATCCAAGAGATGCTAATGCATGATCCTTCCTCTATTAAAGCAGCAGAAGTGACTGTAAATATTTGGGAAGTTGCAGACCCAGGATCAGAAGTTTATATCCAATATTGTGGAAGGACTATGTTATAACACAGATTCCTACAATCCGCAAGGAATATTTCACATATAAGCTTCTCCCACTGAGAATGTAAACTGAACTGTTTTAGGTTCTGACTACTTTAAAGCTGTTTATTTATGTTTCTTAAAATCATGGAAAAAATAATATTTTTTTAGTAATGGCTAATGTGGTGATGTAACAAAATTTTAAGTGCAATATTTATATTATGTATTTTTCCTTTTGATGTTTGCTAAATTTAAGTGGAAGACATTTTGATGCTGGTTTTGGCACCATACGTATGCTTAAATAAAATCTAAATATATACATGACAAAACGGAAGTAGACTTCAACTATGTATTTCGCCTTTGTACAATCTGGCAATGTTGTGATGAGACCATAGGCTTCTAATCTGTTCCTGAGCTACCAATTGCCATATTCAGTCAACCTCTTGGCCAACTGAGCATCATAGAAAACAAAGTTTTAAAAAAGAAATGGCGCCAGGTGTTTCTGGGGGCTGAATTCGACCTTAATGTTACTTCCTACAGCATAATCTAACGTCAATAACTTTGGATACTGAAAGGTCAATACCCATAGGAAGGTATGAATACTGCATCCAAAAAATACTGATTTCTTTAAAGATTAAGCCGTGCGTTATACAGACTCAGCTTGGCCTGGGTATAAATGTTCTTAATGTACAGATAAAACAGTCACGTGAATAAAATACCTCCAAAGGGACCCTCTTTGGGAACCAGCATCCTCTGTCCCTTTTTCCTTCACCGGTGACCCTCGTCATATTTTGCGAGAATTTGTGAGAATTTCTGTCTGCTTTATTGATTTTCAAGCATTTATCTTTTTAAATTATTTGAGGGGGAGTCCATAATAATTATGCCGCTACTGCAGTCTAAATCCCAGTTTACAGTGCAACTAACATAGTTTAACACCACTCTAGTACCTCGGAAACTTTACTTATTAGTCAGTAGATGGCACGTTGGCCCACGCGCACCCACCAGGATCGTATACAATGGTGTTTGTGGCAGTTCTAGCAAAATGACATAAAACATGTAGTTCTGTTGGGCAGGAACATCATAGACAGATGAGGGTTATCATTGTTGGAGAACAATACAAACATAAGTGAACGGTTTAACATCGATTTACATCCATGGCAGACCTTTATCCGACCTCAATATAAAGTAGTTTCCCAAAGTTGTTTTTTTTTTAAAACCAACATTTTGGTAAACATTAAATGTTTGTGTTGTCTCTGTGGCATCAAGCTGCTTTGACCTCATTCTCCATCCTGTTTTGGAGATATATATCTGTAAACGGTATGTTATAGTCTCATCCCACTTATCGCTTTTAATATAACCCTGCTGGAAACAGAAGATCTTTACCAAGGCACAAATATCTTTTTTTTTTTTTTAAATTAAGTAAGTGCCATAATATGAAGGTCTAGGAAATATCCCAGTTTATTAAAATTAAAAAGGATATATTTATATCAAAATGAACGTGGGAATAGTAGTAAAATCTTTAAATAAATCTTTATGGCTAGAAGCATCAATGTTAGCATAACAAATGGTTTGAGGCAGTAGTAAAAAATACTTTGATTTATGTCCCAATGAGGTCTGAACCATTAGAGAAACAGATCCCCTAACCCCCTGCTAAGTCTGTTATTTCTCTAGAACTAGAAAAAAATACGTAGTGTTTTCTTTACGACATTTCTATTTGACCCTGTATTTTTATAGATTTTTGAGTATGTGAACTAGCCATGTGGCACACCAGTATGGTCTGGAAAATAATAGGTAGTTGGTTTGCAGATTTGTAAAGACTGTACCTATTATAGCTGTTCTGTGCAGACAAGAAGGCCAGCTCAAGGCTCCGAACTCCATAGTTTACACATTCCTTGAATAGTGTTACACCACAAGGTTTGCAGTTAACCCCTCGTTCATCTGTAAAAAGGGAAAGCTAGGAAATAGACGGAAAAAAATCCATGAAAACTTTTTTTGTCCTGATTTATCAAGAATTGATCTGCAATAATAAAAAAGAACAATATGGGCACTATGCATAAAAAATAGATTTTTTTTTAACAACGTTCTAGAAATAGTCTTATCAATTAATGAAATGTTTCAATGAGCAGGAAAATAAAATCTTTGCATTAAAACAGCGGCATGAAATGCTTCTCACCTTAGCAACTCACTGTTTAGTGGATAAAACTAAAGGGACCCTCTTTGGGAACCAGCATCCTCTGCCCCTTTTTCCTTCACCCATGCCCCTCATCATATGACATATTTTGGTATGTTGGGAGGTTTGCGAGAATTTCTGTCTGCTTTATTGATTTCCAAGCATTTCTCTTTTTTTAAATTATTTGAGGGGGATTCCATAATAATTATGCCTCTGCTGCAGTCTAAATTCCAGTTTATTGCGCAACCCCACTCTTACCTGTATACTCCTCTTCAAGAGGCTGCTACAGTTCTAGAACATACGCAGCCTATATATAATATACAATACTCCTGTTTGTGATATATTCCAAACCCATTAGCAGCAAAACAGTTAAAATATTATCTGTCCTTCTGTAAATTACATTATGGGTGATACCGACACACCATTTCCACCTAAGCTCCACACTAAAATGGAAAATCAAAATGGCATTTTTTCCATTCCCGTTACATAACCGTTAGATTGGTTTTATATTTCTCTTGATCAGATATACAGGCAGCCGATCTGAATTCCTGAGACTGGAATTTTTAAAGCATCGTTTCATAGGATAGATTTTTTCCCCCAGCTTCCAAGTTCTTTCTCTTTCCTCCTCTTTTCTCTGCCTCCCACCGTTTTTACTTTTCCACATTGCTGTTTTGCTGCCCACTTGCATGATTCACACATTAATATTCAGTTTGCTATACAAAAGTGAAATGCGAGAACCTTTATAATGTCTTTAGGCAATATTTATATGAACAACATTTCGGAGCGAATGCGTGCATACGTGGGACTGTGATCATATGGTAGCAATACGGCATTAGCCCTTTTTAGCACACATTTAAAATAAGTAGTATGTAATGTATAAAATGCACATATACTGTGGGAATTCTGCAGGCTACTCCCAAAGGGCCATCATGATTTGGCAAATTCCCCCACTTAGATTTATCCAAATAAACCACATTTGTTTTTAAATATTTTTTAAATCGGAAGCGGCTGCAAAATAGTAAGAATGATTTTGAATACCCAGGGAAAGGACACCCTCTAAAATATTAATAATAGGATTGATTTATTGCGCAGAAGTATACAGAATGAAATAACGTGTCTGGACTGCATAAACTGCGAGTCTGTGCTGCGTATGAAATATTGTATTCAGGTCACTGATCAGGAAATTCTAACTGTTTACTGGATCCTGCCCAACGCGTTCATCCATGACATGAAATGCGCTAACATTCGGTTGTCAGTAGTGTTGTTTGGCACCAACAATACAAACATAAAAACCTTCTCCATATATACGTATCTTACACATAAGAAATGGACAACATTAATATGCCACAACTACAAAAGTGATGCTAAGCCAATGTTTTTATTTATGCTGTAAGTATTGTCGTTGTAACCAAAGATGATGATATTTTGTGTGGATGTAATATATATTTTGTGAAGATGGACAATGACATAGTTTCCTGTTGTGGATTTCTGGTGTACACCCCTATGCAAACCTTCATATGTATCCAGTTTCTCACCTGTCACTCTACTAGTGGTTCTCTGTCTACAATGTAAAAGGTATTAACAATACAGATGGACCACATTATCATAACAGGAACTTTGGTTTTAGAGTCTTGTTCCAAGTGGTTATGGATCAGCACATAATTGGGTCTTCCCTACATCATGACCTGGTGGTATGCCTTGAAGTATGGGTTGCCAACTGCCCCTTAGTCTATGATAATGAGCCAGTGTACCTTCTCTATCTATATCTATGGGTAATATTTAAAAAATGGAGATAGAACTGGTTTTATTGTTAATATAATGTGTCGGTTTCTCTTAGTCTGTCACTTTTAGTTTTGTCAGAGCCTTTGAATGTATGTACTATAAGAAGTGCTGCCTAAATGGTTGGAAATATAGAAATAAAAGATATTAGTGTAAAAAATAAATTTATAGCTCATATCACATTAAGAAGACATTACTGGTTCTTTGAGGTTTTTTTAAAAAAAAATTCAACCCATAATAGGCCATGGCTGTTCTCACAGCGCTATGAGAACGTTTAACCTCCATCTTGTGTCATACTCATAAAATGTCATTAATCTTCTCTATAATTGGCATACTCTACCAAACCAGGTTGAATGAATAAATAATCATTCAAGAATAAACTTGGATACACAGAATATGGTTTAATAAAAGCAAAATATGCTTACATATCTTCACTGCAGATCATAGTGTTGTCTTGTGTACTCTAATTAAATTTACCTTCAGTGGAAAACATAAAATGAAAAAATACTATTTGCCCTGCAAATTAATTGAAAGATTACATCAGCATTGCAATATTTTATAAGCTCTCCAGTTGTCAAGAAGCCTTAAATATAAATGGATGCCTGGTGGTCAGGCAAGGACCAGATTTGTCTAGCCCATACTGATCAAAGTTCCAAAGGACGAGGTGGCATTTAAAGTTTTAAACCAATTCATTCTCATTTTGAAGTAATCCCCGCCTGAGAATTCATGTGGAACCAGGTATTGGACATGAGCCCGTCCCTAGTACATGTGGCTCTCCTAGCTATAAACTGTTGTAATTAGAGACTATTTTTAGTGGTTCTATCCACAAAAACACAACCAATAAGAACGGTAAAATAAACTGCCTAGATCTTAACATTTTAACAAACCGTTTGGCAGTTTTCAAGCCATCTCCATATGCATGTTCTGTCCCATCTGCAGAGACAGATGGAAACTGACCTCTCCGATCACAATTGCCTGTTCATTTAAAAGCTTTTTGAATAACTCTTTACCCTGTACATACGTAAGATTAGTGCCTTCAGTGTTCATATTTGATTTGAATATTGTCAATTTGAAATATCTGTATTTTAAAATGTTCTACTCTCCTCAGTACTACAGAAGCTGCTTGCAGTCCATAAATAAATAGCAATGTGAGATGGGTACCCACCGAACATACAGAAAAAGGAGCGTCATACCAAGTAGACTGAAATATTTTATTACAAATATCTTGGAAACTGCCATATATTCTGTTAAGAATGGGAACACAACAATGTCTAGTGTTATTTTTGGTGTCAGATACACTTTAAGGGAATGTTTTGGTTCCACTCTTTGCATTCAACTGAAAGAATTTGTAAAAAAAAAGGTAAACCTTTCTAAGGAAGAAAGAAAATCCACCATGAAGTCCACCGATTAAATGTGAGCAAGCAATGTTATTTAGGATGAATGTGAAGAACCAAATACGGTATACTTAATGCTGCCATTAACTGAGTGTGAGGAAAGGCCTTATAAACAAAATACTGTTCAGGAAACAACTCAGCCTCCTAGTTCCGTGGATAGAACATTGCATATTTTGAGGTGCGGAACCCCAGAAGATCCCTCATCTCGTTTCTGAATTTCGATAGATCTTGCCGGAGTTCGTTTAAGTTCTCCACCGTGGCCTGGTCTGTGCTTTGCATCTTCTGCCTCATGGATGTCAGGTAACGGTGCACCAGGCAGCACATGACTTTCTGGTAATTGGCATCTCGTTTCTGCCTCAGGCTCTTCCACTCCTAAAAATGACAAACCACCACATGGACAATCTTCTCTGTTATTGTTTTATGACAATTTTTGTCACACGAAAATAATACTTGCAAGTTAAATGTTCATTCAAATATAGAGGCATTCCCAACGATAAATACAGCAAAGTCTAGTTCTTTAGGACTCCCAAAAGATTGTTTTATTTGCAACCAATCAGCTCAGATATCAAACCCACACACTAAAGCTTTTAATATCAAAACGTTAGCAATATGTCTATATTTGGTATAATATGTACTGTACTCTGCACACAAAAGCGTTTTGTGTAACATAGCTGAACATAGAGACTTACTCATCCACATCCGTCCTGCTTTGTGACCATGAAACATTTTCCAATTATATTTTAATAAATTCAGGTTCTTATTGAAAGAGGACACAGTAAAGTGTGTATAGCTGGTTTTACCCCGTTACGCCTGATGGAAAACTAACCAGTGGCTAATTAACACGATCGTGTAACATCTCAAAAACATATTTTTCCATACTTTCAAAATTTTAATCAAATACTCTTCAAACTTCACAGCAGCTGAAAACTCTTTAGTCCATCTAGTCTGCCAAATTGAAAACCACAAGTCGTACTTGGTGCTTGGCCTTGACTTATGGTCAACATAGCTTCACATAGTATTAACCTCTTCTGGTGGAAGGCTGCTCTATTCACGCTTCTACTTCTTGGTCAGGGCTAGAAATGCGGTGAATAAAATGATCTTTTGGAGGTATTTCCAATTATTCTACATATGTCTACATTTTAGGGGTGCATTGGAAAGCCCAACCAGCTTATGCTCCATCCAGTGCGACCACATGCTGCCGACATACCCATTAAGCTCTTATGACTTGCTCATTTGACCCAAATACCCTACAAAGCCTTTTATTCTGTATTGTATTATTATTTTCAAAACAAGTAAATAATGTTTTCTAAAACTGCATTTAAATCTCTCAGAGCATCTATCTTTTTACATATGTGGCAGAAATATTCAGCTTTGGGTGGAAGCCCAGTCAGGACCAGGCCACTGGGCATTTGACTGGAGTGCCTGATGAATGGCCTGGGACTGCCGTAAATGATAAAATGATTCTTCTCATTAAAATGTTTTGAAAAATAAAATGATCTAGTAGGCACACTTGTAAAGAAATGTAAAATCTGTTAAAACAACAGAGATAGTCATAGAAAAGTGGTCTACAAATGAGTAGGTTCAAGCACAGGACATTTGTCAAGACAGTAGAAGCAAAAGTATGGTATGGGTTCATGTATGTTTTGAAGAAACATGGGTCAGGGTAATTAACACAATTAACAAAAGAAAATGGAAGACAACCTTGCCTTTGCAAAGCTGTGTTTCTCATGTTTTTTTCTATTCAACTACTCTGCGTATGATACCATTGTCTTTCAAAAACCTTATTATAACTATTTACTCCCAACTATCATTAACTAGTATTAAACTACCCAATCACATCAACAGTATCCCAAATAATATACAAAGGCCAACATACGCAACTGTGTAAGCCCATCGTTGGTGAATGAATAACTTATGTTTTAATAACATTTGCATACATGTAGGACAGAAGGCTCCGTGCACATAATACATGATCATGAGTTAGCAGCCATTTTATCGAATGAATTGTGTATTCTTGGATCACGATGGCTTTTCTTACCTTCAAGCTGTTCTGCCTCCTTACCCTTCCTCTAGGTGTATGGGAACAGATCCATTTGCTCATACTGTTCAATAAGTAGCAGATAGTCTTGGGAGAAGGAACAATGTTGAAAGGAGGGGGCAGAGTGCATTTGTCGTCAAAATAGCTCAGCCAAAGCTTAGCCCTTGCAAATTTCCACTCTTTGTCCTCATGATTCTAGGACATCAAAGATAAACAGATACGAGACACTGAAAGAATGCATGGCTCATAGAAGCTGATCACTCAAGGGCATCTGTTAGAACATTTTAACCTTGGCTGTATCTGTAGGGATCCAATGTTCCTCTAGGCTTTAAATGATGAACAGAGGAATTGCACATGGTACTTACTGTGATGTTAATATCATGAATTGTTTGTGGCCATCTTTTCAATGATTATTAGGCTGGTGGTAATCCTATTCTTACCAAGTATAACTCAATTATCACGTGTGTGCTTGATTACAAAAGCACAAAATAATTATATTATTTAAATATAAATATATTTTAAATAGTGCAGCAGAGCTTAAACCCTGTAATGGTTATTTCCAGAGCAACAAAGATGTACCAAAAATCTCACACAAATGCTTTTGCTTTCAAAAAATAAAAAGGACAGCGTAAGAGAAAATGTTTTTGCTGGCATATTTTTTTTTTTTACATTTCTGGCTAAGTCGTCTGCTTTTTTTTGTCAAATTTGGCCAGTACTGAACCTGACAAACCATGCAATGGAAATTGAAACGAAAGTCTGGGCAGTGAACAGGCCTGACATGAGTGCTCAGACGAAATGGCTGTAAGGTACTAAAAGCGTCTCGATTATTAATATTTACTTATATATATATATATATATTTAATAATATATTACTTATATTACTAATAATGTTCTATGGCAAATTACTAAATGGATGTAAAAGCTGCAATATAATTCAGTTTAACAATTGATAATTCAGTCAAATATTTACTGTTGAATAACAAAATGGCATCAAATGATGGCTATTTCTGTTTCACACCATTAAATGTAAAAACAGTATTGTTATAAATCAGAAGGGAATACAGAAATAAATCCTTAACCAGAGCACAAGATAGAAAAGGAACCTATTACAATGTATAGGAGACGGACACCCACACTGTTATACAGTACATAGGAGACTGAGATTGACATTGTGATATGGAAGACTGACATTCACACTGCGATATCATATACAGAGGAGTGATATTCACAATGCTCATATTGCACACATAGATTTAACAACTTACAGCTATGAGTTGGAAGCTTTTGTGCAGCATGGCCACTAGAAGCTTGGTGAGGACGATCACAACCACAACGTTGTATGTGCCAACAATAACTGCTCCCACAAATGACTGAAGCTCCTCACTGTAAGTAAATCTGGTCACATAGAGGGCTACATGCGCCAGAGAAAAGATGTACCAGAACAGAGCATAACATGTCCCAGTGAAACTGTAACAAGAGAGAAGAGACGGGTCACATGCTTCATTCAGTGATCTACAGCACAAGGGACCATAACCTACTGTATGTGTTACCCAAGGAATGTTTGTAACACTCCAGCCTATGTTGTACCAAGGGGCTTCGGCTCTCTATAGGCCTGCACTTTTGAAAGAAATTTAATCATTTGTAAAAATATTACAGGTTTGATGGTTCATACAATAACTTGTATGTTAAAACAAGTCATGTTAACAAAAGGCCATAGTCTTACACTAGAAGGTCAGAGGTGTCTGTAAGAAAGTTTTACTTTACTGAGAGGGTGGCAGGAGTGGCGTAACTACCATGGTCACAGGGGTCATAATTGCGACTGGGCCCGTTACTAGAAGTGGATCAGGCAACCCCTGCTGAGACCATGCATCCCGATTTCTGGCTGTTAGGGGAAGGCTGGCGAATGCCTTGTGCCGGTCCAAAATTGTTCACAAAAGGCTGTGTATTTGACATCACAAGTTGATTTTATACATGCAAAAATATAAAATATTTTTCAATCATTTAAATATATAGCTATGTGTGCTAAAAAAATTGCATTATATTTACTCTTGTGGAATTTAACTACATATCCTATAATACTATGTCTATTAGATCACTCAAGCTTTAAATCGCCAGTGTTGTATGGAAAATAAAGCATTAGTATTAAAACTTACGAGTGGAAGGTGTCATTGCTTTGCTGCTCACAGAAAATCCCCACGCAGTCTTTCTGATCACTAGTGGGATAACGTTTGTCATACAGCTGTGTCAAGCCAATGGTGAACGAGAAGAGCACAAGGAGAAACATACCCAGGAACTTCCCAAAGTCTTGCAACATTTGGCCCATTGATATCTGCAAGAACACATACATACTGTTGAGCAATGGCAGATGCCTCTTTGAACAGGTTTTATTCCATTACATACAATCTTCCTACTGTACAGTCACCAACAGAGGTTGCAATTTGAGTTGCACTGGAGCCCATGCAAAATGGACTCTAATAAGTATTTAATATGAAAATGGCGTTCCAATGGACCTTTAAGGAAGACAAAGAAATGAAAAAACTAGATGAAATCTGAAGCCCAGTGTAATGGGAGGGGGGATTTTGAATGGAACCAAAGAATGGATAACATGACCACAGCAGACATATAGGACATGTGTAGTATACATGAGTTACAAACTCACAGACGCAATTACATGCCAAAAAATGAAGGGCAGCACTTTACACGTGCAGGTTAGCAAATGTGTATGTACCCTGAAAGAAAATAGCTAATGTTGTCACCCTAAAACCCATTGACTGCATCTAGAATTACTGTGATATTTATTTTATCTCAATAGACACCTGAAAAAAATCTAAATAACTAAAGAGGGGAACAGGCCCGATTTTAAGGCACTGTCCCAAGTTGCCCCAATGTCCTGTGTCTGCAGGATGTAAGGATCAAGGACTGGTTTGGAAGATCATGGGATTTCCCCCGACCAGCCCAAAGAGCTATGAAATTGAAATCTGTGCTATAGCACAGACTACAATCACATCTTGGCTTTCTGCTTCAATGTGTTGCCGGATGGTAAGTTAAGTACATGGCCCTAACCAGCCCCAACTCTGCTGACCATATACCACCCACATCTACCAAACCCCCAGTGAAGCCATTTTGTGCACCTCAAATGTTGAGGTCATGGCATTCTGAAGAAAAAAAAATAGTTAAAAGCCAAACTAATGTTTCCCTCTGGATACTTAACTTTTAGTCATCTCTTAAAAAAGGGGAATATATCTATGATATATTCTATATAGGTAAGGAGGTTAAAAACTATGTTTCTAATCTGTAAAAAGGCAGAGAACCTTACTAGAACTCATATTTAATCTGTTCTTATTCACCTTATGCTGCCTGCCTGAAATCAGTTAGATAGTCCTGGTCTAGAAACGAGCTGTCAGCATTCTGGACAATAGTTCTACCAGTAACAAAAGTAGTAATGTGGAATACAACGCTAGTACCACATTTTCAATCCCACACTATCTGCTACATTGTTTTTTTGAACCCTCCTCATCTATATATAATATATCTCAGATGTATTCCCTTATCCCTTAGTGGAGTGCTCGTCTAATCAATAATATTCAGTAACATAGGTTAGCCAGCATTATCATCGTTAAGATTTAACACAGTTTGATTGTGTCAGGGTAGCTTAATTGCATTCTGTGAAGATGTTGGTAGAAATGTGATTATTTTCAGTTGGTATGACTTATTCCAATTTTGGGGAAGCATTTGATACAGTTCCACCTGAAAGGTTCCTGTGCAAACGAAAAATGAGACTTAGGCAATAATTCTTGCATTTGGATTGAAACCTGGCTTTGAGACGGAGTTCTGCAAGTTATTGGAGCATTATTGAATTGGGCAAAAGCGGAATGTAGAGTACCTAACTGTTCTATCCCAGTTCCACTTATTGTTAACAGATCTTGGAGTGGACATTGGAAGCCATGTCTTGTGTTGAATATTATTTCTCTGCAAAAAGCAAGGGGATTTGGCCAGATGGGGAACTTAGTGCCAAATAGAGGGTGGAATTTAACATTGACAAATGCAAAGCTATGCACTTTAAAAAAAAAAATGTGCAAATCATTCACTTACCTACACTTATAGCTGTGGCAGTTATAGTTACTTTTTAAAGTAAGGAAATTGAACTGCAATGAACTTAAATTTGTGGCTTACTGATACCAATTTATGTAATTTTGCAAGGCATTTACAAAGTGAAAAGGAATCATTTTACGGACCTGTATGTGTCATAGATTCTGGTTAATTACGTCAAACTTACTGAATAACAACGAAAAACAGGGTGCATTGATTACACATGTGTCAATATGTATAGGGAAGGAACAGAGAATTTGTTGAGGTCTTATCACAACAGACTAAGGACTGTGAAGGAAGCCGGAGAAGGAAATGCTAATTTTTGACAAGTAAGTCTTGGAGTTCCTACATCAATTGCGTTTTTAAACACACAGCCTAATCAACAACGCTGCTCGGTGTATGGCAGCTTTCTGATACATCAGTAAGCCAAAGGCGTAATAATCAGGGCAAACTGATCTGTGCGGCACCTTCAGAACTGCCCAGCTGCAGGACATTTTTACTCTTTTGCCAGCATGTTCAATTAACATCATGTATTCTAAAACGGATGACTGTATTTACCGCTCTGACATTGTCCATCCAAGACATGAACATGAATACCAGATCTTTCTGGCATGAAATGA
Organism: Spea multiplicata; assembly: GCA_009364415.1. Classification (NCBI taxonomy): domain Eukaryota; kingdom Metazoa; phylum Chordata; class Amphibia; order Anura; family Pelobatidae; genus Spea; species Spea multiplicata. Next base: position 46,409 of record VKOC01016851.1, read on the forward strand.
AAACAGACCAGAGATGATTTATGACAGGGGTGTCCAAGTTGTTTCTGCAGTGGGCCACTTCATCAGAATTGTATACGTGCGAGGGCCGCACTCATTTTTCACTGTGAGAAAATATGGCATTTAATAAAACATGCAGATTAAAATAAAGTAAATGACACAAAACCTTTACTTTTCCTCTCACTGATTTCTGGGCCTAGAAAGTGTTGTGACTACAAATTCAGGATAATTAAAAATGAAATAGTTCTATTTATTCTAGGAATGCACCAAAATGAAAATTCTGGACCAAAACATTCACTTAGCCAAAACTGAAAATGACCCCCCGCCTTTAAAAATAATAAAAACTCACATTTTTAATAAAAGTAGGGTAACACACCACAATTGGACAAAAAAAATAGCAAATGACTTGGCATGATAGGAGTGTGATTGTTAACAGCAATCACACTCCTATCATACCCAGGCAACGAGTAATTGCTGGTACCTAGGCATGATGGGACTGTGATTGCTGTTAGCAATCACTCTCCTATCATGCCAAGTCATCCACTACATGCTGGTACAGGCTGCAGATCCCATATTGCTGGCAGCATCAATACAGAAGGGGGCAGCTAGCTAGGTTTCAGCATGTACGGGCTGACTAGGCATGATAGGAGTGTGATTGCTAACAGCAATCACAGTCCCATCATGCCTAGGTTCCAGCACTTACACATCCATGCTATCACACACACACTCTCATTCATTCATATACTCATTCATTCCCTCAATCACGCATACTCATTCAAACATCCTCCCCACCCCCTTACCTGCACCGCAGCTCCTCAGTGCCGCTCACAGACTTCAGCAGGGGGCACGGCCTCCCTCTGCGTTCTCTGGTACTGCACAGAGGAAGCAGGGCTGGAGCAGAGTGATGTCACATGAACTCTGCTGGGTTCCGCTTCCTCTTTGCAGTACAAAAGACCCTCCCACTGGTAAGTAGAAGGGCTCTTGTTGTAGCAGGGCTCGAGGGGCCGCATGTTGGACGCCCTTGATTTATGAGTTAACCTCACATCCTGTGGCTTATTTCCATATGAAGTGGAGCTACTGTCATTCTATCTGTGATAAAATATATGTAATTATGATATTACACACTTCTAGCCTCCCATGAGAGACATGTGAGCTATATTTGTTAAATAATTATTTGTGAAATGTATTATTATTATTATTAATATTATTATTATTTTATACTACAAGGAGCGAAATGCAGAGATTGCATGATCCACTTTTATTCAAAGCATTTCTGATTGCCTAAACTATCTCATTGACTTTTTTACTGCAATAACTATAGGGCTAGGACACGTGGTAAAAAAGTGGGCAGATCTTCGCCACGGGAATAACAACTCCCATATGCTTATCCAGTAACAGGCGGACACAATTTCCTTGAGAGTGGTGACTATTTTGAGTATTATGGGAGTCTCTGGATTAAAAGATATTAAAAATGTCAGTTTTATGTACAGTACCACAGATAAATTACACCTCAAGTGAAGGTTGAAATGTTTAATATTTATCTTACTAAAATATTTAATAGTCACATGTGTAATAAAAGGAATACTCAACAAGTAACAAGATTAGTTGTTGTATGTGGTAAGAAATAAATAAAGCATATAGAACTAATTCTGTGGATATTAAGCCAACAAGCCAAAATCTAAAATCTGCTAATTACTGTGGGGGCAGAAAAGATTCCTTCAAAATGACAATGAAACCAAGTCTCTCTAACTGTGTGGTAACCTATAATAGTTCTAGAGTTTTACTAGTCACTGACTATAGCCACAACCCTCTTTGTTCTATATTATCTTGAGCCTCTCCCTTGCTGTACATTAGCGTATGTGCACCCATAATGTAAAGCAGTAAGAGTTAATGATAGAAAATGTCTCCATTATAGCAGATTTATTGGTCCCCTGATATGAATGGGGGATTTAGAGCCTCCGTGAACTACACAGCATACATAATGAGCACTTAAAGTCATCAGCCAGCGCTGTCCAAAACAAATCCTTTAGCACCGGAGAAAATTGAGTAATTTCATAACGCACAAAGATCAGGAATCAGGTAATGAATACACTGTAAGCTAATTACAGAAATGCCCTAATGCAGAAGCATTAGGGACCCCCGAGACTGCCTTGGGAAGTCTTAATTAGACTGACAGCACTGTGTCTATAGTCCTCCTAGGACTTACTTACTCACTGGCTGTTTGTCACAACTGTATATTGATTTGCTAGTTTCAGATCTAAGAATATATTATTATAATTTTGGATAATATCTAATTGATCTATTTGTTATGTTTTTACTTGTTTCTAAGATTCTAAAACAATGTTTGCTGAATGGGTGAATCTTATAACAATGTTTTACTCCTAAATTGTGTAACCCGTAAAAAAAAGGGCACGTACATTGTAATACGAACTTCAGCGTCCAAAAATGCATAAACAGTCGCGCCAAATGTGCCGACGAACACTTAAAAAAGGAACTATAATGTGTTAAACCACACCAGGTAGCATATAGCCTGCAGTGTTTGTGTGTGTGAATGGAGGGGCTGTTTACCATATTCATAAGAAATGCCAACAATTTTACACAAACGGCTTCTGTATAAAATCACATATTACATAAAAAGGCATGCGCTGTGCATAAGGGGTTAATTTAACAAGCTAGTGCTCTGGTCTCCTAGTGCCAGCTTTATTGGAGCTTGTATGTATACCAGATGTGACATTTATCTGTCAATATTTCGGATTCATGATAATAATATGTTTTTATGTGAAGAATTGCTGTCACTATCTATGTAATTCAGTGTATGTGTTGTGTAGTAATGTAGGTAGCAAGAATACAATGAATGGAGGTATAATATTAGAAGTGAAAGTCTGATGGATGAATCTGGCTTTGGCGGATGCCATGCGATGGCTACCTATTGGAATGCATAGTCTCTACTGTAAAATTTGGTGGAAAAGGGATAATGTTCTGGGACTGTCTTTCAGGGTTTGGGTCCCATAGTTTCAGTGAAGTGTAATGTTAATTCTACAACATACCAAATACATTTTACACAATTGTTTCCAAGTGTGTGGCATCAGCTTAGGGAAGTCCTTTCCTGCTCCAGCATGACTGTGTCCCGTGTACAAAGCAAGGTCCATAAAGACTGCGCAGAGTCCTGACCTCAACCCCATCGAACACCTTTGGGATGAATTGGGACACTAATTGTGGTCCAGGCCCTCTCGTCCAACATCAACTCCTTGTCAATGCTTTGTAACGTAACAGATTACTTATATATATATATATATATATACTTATTTTTCAAAGAATGCTGATGTTCCAATGATAGTTGATTCTATATTTGCTTTGGGGGTAAGCTTTCAACGTTGCGAGGCTAGTTGCCTATTGCTGCGAGCCTGAGACCACATTTTAGTATTGTATGTTACTTTTTCTCACACAAAATGTTTCCATTCATTATAAACTAATTTTATGGGTGGGGATGGTCAGTTATTTACCTGGAGAGGACCCAAGATAGAGCTGGTTGTGTACATGAAGAAGAGACGGAGGTAACTAAGCACATTTCCAAAAGCAAAAAGACCTTCGGCCACCAGCGTAGGATGGAAAGCATCCCAGTCCTTCCTCTCTGCAATGGAGTGGAACTAGTGACAGAAGATACACATCAAGGTCATCTAATTTCATAGCAAGTTACCCATCAATCAATAAGACTAAACATATACAATCAATGACTGGTTTCATAGAAATTATTGTTGATTAAGACATGGACCTCCGAGGTCCAAGTTATATCACATCGTTTTTCTATGTTGACCCAATAAAAATGATCAACTTCAGCTATAAACTCTATTAATACAATTTTACAGAACATTAACTGGGTCAAATAATACATGTTTACAGCTACAATAGTCATTTACAACATTAACAATGTCTACACTGTATTTCTGATCCATGTCATGTTATTTTAATAGATAAAATTAGCTTTTATGTAAACAATAAAGATAATTTCTAGAATATATCATTAATGGGGAGCAGTTGCTGTGGAAATCAGCAGTGCTCTGATGCAATATGTTTAAAATTCATTCTTATCCTTTTTTTACCGCACTTTAAAATAACAAACAGTACGGTCATTGATGAGTACGGTCATTGATGAGTACGGTCATTGATGAGTATGGCCATTGATGAGTACGGTCATTGATGAGTACGGTCACTGATGAGTACGGTCATTGATAAACATTTAAAAATAGGAAAATATTCACCTTGCTGTGAGCCACCACCTTTAGAGCAAAGGTTGCCAAGTACAAGGAATTCATTACAAAACTTAGCTGGTTTCGTGATTCCTCTAAAAAGTCCTCCAATCCGTCATACCAAAGCCGTTTGACGTCAGACCAAACCATTCCTGGAAAGAGACGTGGATTGTTTCATATCACAGAGCAGAGATAGTGTTCTCTATCAAACAGTCAATATACCCTTTCTTATGGTGTCTTATGTAGACAATATTTTGATGAGCATTTTCCATTTTACACGCTGCTGTTAAAGTTGTATTTTGCAAGCACCAGTGAAGATCTCCTTTAACAAGAGCTTTGTTTTCGCTGAAGAATGCATAATTCTGGTCACTGCTCACTATTTAGTAAACAATTCCCATTACATTAGTTATGATGTACTGATTGATGCCAAGTTATTATTCTTGTATGTGTGTCAGAATCAGAACCTATCCAGCATATTCACTAAAAGTGGCCAGATGGGGAACTTAGTGCCAAATAGAGTAGTGCCAAAAAAGCTTCTTTATTTAGAAGATTCAGCTACATAAGGTAATTCTCTAAAATTCAGGGTCTACACAAAGCCAAAATAAAACCAGCTGTATCAGTAAAGCTAGCGGTTACAAGGAGAACGGGCAGGTCAAAGCTAGTAGCCTACATGTAGGAACCTTACTGAGAAAAAAACATAACACAAACAGTATGATGGTTCAAGGCCACAAATCTATAAAGCAATCCAAAATCCCAGGATTTAACCAAACCAGGGTTTCAGAGAATTATGAATAAATCACAGAACTGATTGAAAGCAGGCCAGCTCATACAATTTTAAGGGGCCAGACGATGCTACAGCGGCTGGGACCTGTGCTATGTTTCACTATATAGGTTATTAAGACCATATGTGGGCAGCAGAAGCTTAGGGCCCATCTTATCTAATCTAATGCAAGGTTCACATATAACATTTTACATCACATTCGGTTTGTGCCAATTCATTATGCAGCTAGATAAGTGCTTTGGGGTGTACATCGTGTCAACTCTCTTTCTGGCAATGACAAAATAGTCATATTCCAGTGCCATCGCTCGATTCTACTACATACCCAACTGAGAGGCAAGATTATTATAATTATTATAATTATTATTATTATTAATTGATTTATATAGCACCATCATTTCTCGGAGCATTGTACAACAGGTAAAATAGACAAAACAAGTAGTGCACACGGTAACAATTTGGACTTACAGAAACAAAAGGTAATGAGGACTCTGCAAGCTTGCAATCTAGAAGGTAAGGAGGGATATAATGCTACTGAAAGCAAGCTCTCACCCCCTTGTGATCATCTGCATGAAATATGCAGACCTGAATTTCACAAATTATCTGCATATCATAATCATAAAGAGTATAGCAGTCATATGGATTGTATTTACAGATTATACTTCACACTTTTCATCGCAGACAGCCCAAGGCTGATGAAAATCTCTTTCTATGCACTACCTCCTGCTGAGCGCTGGAATATGACGTCATATTCCTGCACCTCGTATTTTAAAGATGTACGGCAGTGGCGGCAGCGGGCAGAAGTGGCCTACGAGACTGAGCTGACTTAGCAGAGTCCTCCATAGTGATGGAGGGCTGGTTGGGGAGATCACTGATTTAACTGATTTACCAATGATGCTACAGGGAGACAGATAGCCCAAAAAAACAACTGACTCCATGCTACGTGGCAAACCCACCACCCTAGGCCTGAATATGCAACAGAACTCAAAGTGATGTTCCATTAGGGATGGGTTCAGACATTTTTAAACATATTTTTTGAGTTTTTTACTCCCCAATGTTTCACTTATTATATGTATTATAATTATATATAGTACACATCCAATGCCCTATATAAGAAAAAAAAGCATGTTATGGTCTAATTATGTACTACATGTCTTAAAACCTGACATTTTAGCAGAAGATCCAATAACGAGATCAGAGGAGCATTTAGTAAAAGGATCCTTTTCTTTCATGCTAGTTTCTCGGTACACAGATTTTTGTAAACAGCCCGGTTTAGCTCCTACGCCAACCACAGCTTAGCAAACAGCTGAGATCATTGAAAAGGAGTAAGTATGAAGGCATAAAGTGAGGTAGTGCTTGGCAGCGGCGGGTGTCTGCTATGTAGGTGGCTGACCAAACCAAATCCCTTAGGACACAGCAGTCATGGAAAGGTGTCCTGAGACAGTAAATCCACTCTTAGGGGAGTTCAATAATATAAACGTTATAAAAACACATTTTACAGGACTATGCTCCATAATCCAGAACATGGTACTATTCCATTGCATTTGTTGTTATTCCTTTACGGGCCACCATGGTGCAATGCAAAGCAAAGCAAAGCAAGATGTCACTCATCCTCTGGTGCACAAAGGATTCAATTATTGATTCATTATTAATTATTAATGTGCATTGTGTAGGGGTGGTACGGCCCAACATCTTCAGATAACAAAAACTAGTAGTCATAGTCATCTGCCACATTGATGCTTAAGGTGTCCCTGATCCCTGATCTGCAATAAGTGTTTTCAGATTCTCTTAGGATTATATTGGCTTTTTATAGCTTGGATCACCAATGTGTATTCCGCTGGTTAAACAGCAAGAAACATAATCAAAGCCGAAGTCCAATTAAATTAACCATCTATACCTTATATCTAAAGATCTTTCATCAGATTTCCCCGACCATCAAAAATCAACCCTATAAATAGGTCAGGACTAAAGTCAATAAACACATTGAAGCTTCTTCGTGGCTACTTTCGATTCATCGAACCTTGTTCAATTGCTTTGATCTTTATTGGCTGCTGAGAGGTTGGTCGCAATCTGCTTTTTAATTGAAAACAGCATGCAAATTGAGGAGATACAACGTAACATGCACTAAATGTGTTTGTGTGGTTGAACCATTAGCTCATGTTACTTGAATATATGTCCTGGGAATTGAATAGTTTACTTGTAGTAATTTAAAATGATGGTAATGCATTGTTAGGACTATGAGAAGAAATGTATAAACTCATCTCTATTCACCTAGAACTCTTGGATTAATTATTACCCCCACAGAAACCGAGTAATACACAGAAAAATCATTATTAGATATTCTGACACCATGGCATTACAGTGGGGACCAACAGCAATATTATAAAACTTACCTATCAGCCACATAATGAGAAGGAAGTCTATTCTCTCCAGCGCTGGCCCCATTGTGTTCTTCTTGTCTTCATTGTAAACCAAAGAATACAGGTTGAGAAGCAAAAGGAATGTAAAGTAGGAAGCTCCATGTATTATAAACTTCATGAAAGGGGTGTGAATGATACGCCCCACTTGTGACTTCGGAGCGACTAAGTAGCAGATGGAGAGGACAGGCCAAAATATGCCAACAGTGAGAACAATCAAAATCTTCTTGCAAGTGTGCTTTCTTCTGTAGCCTGCCATTTGTCCAAACCAGACTGTGTTGAGGAACTGTTGGCAGTTGGACTGCGACACAAACTAAAAACACAAAGAGTGAAATTCAATGAATTGCCATATAAACACACAACACGTATACCATTGTATTTCTATGTAACAACGCTCTTACTGGCCAAAGTTCTCGCGGAGCTCCTGGGCAGATGTTTAACGAACCAATTTTAGCATCCATTATAAAAAGTGGCCCCCTGTCACAAGCCATCCTGAAAGCAGAACAGGCTAGCCAGCTATGGTCATAACTAAAGTTTGGTTTTTAATATTTATTTTTCTAAATAGTTAATATGTACTCCATATTAAAATCTCTTCTGAGTAAGGATATGATTAGAGAGGTATGACCCAATGTTGGAAGGACTGTCCCTGACCCAGCCTTTCCCATGAGTGGCCAAGCCGGCCATCTGCTTTTCATTATTGACCGCACATTCAAGGGATGCTGGAGATGGAAATGTTTTGCCTACCACGAGATAGAGTTCAGTTTATGGGACTAATGAGTGGTGTCCTTTGGAAGAGAGGGAGTACTGTCCAGAACCCAGCTTTTTACTGGAACCAGCACAGAGCTCAGATTCGGAAAATAATCGATTATTTTAAGCTTTGTTAACTAAAACGACTCCACCCTGTTACCTCATCCCAGTTGTTTTCCAAAATGATTTCCTTTAAGTTAGCCAAAGTTCTCTCCACACATTACCACTACTGGTTAGCCAAGCAAATAAACAAGAAAGACATTTAAAGTATGGTGACATTTTTTGTAAAAATGCATGCAATGGCAGCTGTTTTCTCTGGAAAAAAGGGAAAAATAAGAGGGTAGGTACCAATGTCAAAAAATACTTAACTATTTAACAGTTGCAACACCTCAAGTACCAGCAAAGGTGACTTAGGTGGGATAAAAACATTTCCTGACCTGTCCCACTAAATCCCAATGTAAAAATACCAAGTTCTTTTTTGTTTCTGATATTAGGCAGCATGTTATTTACCATTTTCTTGTTTGGTTTATTTGCTTTACCATCAAGTATCCAGAACAGCGATGTGTGGAGATATCACTTGCCCCAATCCAGACTCACCCTCCTGGAGGTTGACTTTACCCTGTTTTAGTAATACAGTTCCATAGAAGACTTAAACTGTGGGGCATTCTCATATTTGTCCCAGCCTTGTCCATATTGACTGATAGTTCTACTAGCTGACTGAATTATTTCCGTTATAAGAACACTTCTTGAATTTCATGATGTTTAATCCGTGCTATTAACTGGTTTTCAACTGCGATGTCCCCATCAGGAACTGATACTGCCAGAACCAGCTCTTCCCCTAACCCATTATACAAAATTCTGCCCCCTCCAAAAGTTCTGCACCCTCCCCATATATGCATTCTTTTTTAACATAAATTAATCTAAATATTATGGAGCAAATACATGGAACTTTGCTATAAACGTGTTAACAAACATCAAAAAGCATAAACAAAATTACAAGTTTCATTAACTGGATAGTAGAGCCAATTTTAATCTATGTTCCATTGGGTCTTTGGGGTGCCCATAAGACCTGAGGGTCCACATGCACAGCAGGGGGTGTTCTCAAGCCAATTACTGTAATACATTTTATTTAGGAAATAATTGTGGTACCTTTGTGTTTCTTTGGTTATACACTGCTACTTTTTACTTTTAAAGATGGGGCCCCAGTAAATCGTTTTGCTTAGGGCCATTAAAACACTATACCCTGCCATGCACCTGGATCCAGATCAGAAAGGGTGTTATTTCAATTTTATTTCAAAATGTCTAATATTTTGAGATGAAAGTCATCCATTTCCAGAGGCTCCAGACCCTTTGCCATGCTCAGTTTTTGGCAGGCGTTTTGTATATGTTATCAGAGAAGCTGCACTTTAGAGCTCTGGTCTCACAGAAGAATTCTGCACAAAAACGATTTTATTCCATATCGCTGTGTATCTAAAGAACCATCTCAGAAAATGTCAAGGCAACCTCCGACTTGGATACATCAACCAGCACTGAATTCCAATGCAAGTAATGTTTTCTTCTTCTTTTATGATTTTCAAGCAACATCAAAGTTCTCAAATTCTTGCATCTTTAATCTGCACCCCCTTGGCTACCTTTGGCTGATGCCATAAGTCCATTCCTTTATCAGGCTTCTTTGTGCTTTGATGCAGCGGGAGGGAAGGCTGCCAACGTTCAGCACATGGCACAGACCCAGCCAACAGATTTAATCCTGAAATACTATTAGCAAAGCAACTCTCCAACAAGCACACACCTATCTGTCTCCTATATAAACAAGGACAATACTTATAGAAACATAGAATTAGACAGCAGATACGAATCATGCAGCCAGCAAAGTCTACCTTAATCACAACAAATCTTATGGTGTCTTTGGTTATGTGTTTTGTTAAAGATAGCCTTAATGCCCATCCTGTCTAGGAAGCCTGCTCCACTTATCTACCATCCACTCAGTGAAGTAAAACATCCTTACGTTACATCTAACGGTTTAAACATGGTCTAAGTCTATAGACATTATATTCTTGAAACCATTCAAAGTGCTACATAGGCACCACTAATTGTTTTAAATTAAATAACGTATTATTGGATGCTTTGCAAATATATACGTATTGACCACTAATGTGTTGCACAAGATGCTTTACTCATTAGGATTTAATGTTATGGTCATCAATATATCATCGGATTGGGTTAGATTTTTCATTTTGCAGTAGTATTATGATGAAATGTATACATAATTAATACCGCATGCCCACCTCTTTTTGGTTGTACTTGATTGCCAGCTTCAAACGACTGAGGTTCATGCGTTCCTCTAATAGCCCTCGCTTGTCCACAGGTTCATCGCTGGACTGATGGTTTAAGATGACTTCAAGTTCCCGTGAGTTCCTAGCCTGGGCCAGTAAATCTTTGGCAAAGGTCTTACATTTCTGAGCAAGTTCTTCATAATCATTCCTGTACATAGTTTAATGAAAGACGTTTTTGAGACTATTGTTTTCCAGTCCATATTCAATAATACAATATATTGGGTGACAGTAGAGTTAAACAAAAAAGAGTTAGGGAGTGACTTTCATTAAAAATAAACCAAAGAATACAAAACATGTTTATATGTGAGATAATAGACTATTTCTAGTCCCAAAATACATCTATCATTTGTGTTTTATTATTATTTTAATATTTCCCAGTGGAGGTATTTCAGTATAAAATGTTATAATAAATAATAATAATAAATAATAATAATGTAAATTTTAGTATTTTTTTTTACATGGTCAGTTTTTCTCACCGGAATTCTACTTCTACAAGACTGAGTTCCTTCAAATCTGCGCTCAGTTCAAAAGCTCGTAAAATTGGATCCTCTTCTGTAAGCATGATCAGGGCTGGACTGGCTAAACATCGATAAATATCAAGTCGAAACCTATAAAGGCAAGATGTCAGGGATCTTTACATTAGGCATGAGAATTAAAGGGACAGCATCATTATAAATGTTTGACAAGTAATAATTGGCAATTGTGTTGTACACCTTTGTTGTAAAGCTTTCTACAATGCAAACAAACTGTGATTTAAACAATAGTGTGAGTTGGGTTCCAGTGAGCGTGCAGACGTGGCCCTTTTTGTATCCATCTGTGATTTGAGTTTTATATACCATATAAACATTTACCTGCATGGTAACTTGTTGCTGTTATATAAATACTTGCCTTGAGTGTCTTAAACTGTCCTTTTTGTTCTTGGCTGTACATAGAGTACACTCACAGCCAACAGCATGGGGCTTGGGGAGAGACACATCCTGCTTCAAGAGCATAGTAAGAATTTCATAGTTGTTCCGATGAGCGGCTAGAATAACCGGGGCCACATCCATAGTTGTAGAGTACTCTGGGTTCTGTATACGCTCCATGAGTTTCTGAAACCACGTGTTTTTAGAAAGAAGATAGCGATTAGCGAATATTAGGCCTAAACAACCCTACCAATGTTTGGTGAGTCAAGTGTATAGTAAGATCAATGCTTTCTATACTTAGTCAATGCAGCCTTATTGCAGTAAATGGAAAACCCTTCAGTGTGACAGCTACTCACTACAATAGTTGGCCTTGTGGTCCATTTTGGTCGGTGGTTCAACAAGATGTCCACTGCTCCCACCACTTCAGAGTCGATTGCCACCAGAAGCGCATCTGTAGACTTAAAAAATAATGATGGTAACCACTAGTGATTTAGCAAATACTAATGTAGCCAAATAATCATCTGCAGCTATTAGAAACATAGAATTTGATGGCAGATAAGAACTATTTGACCCGTCTAGTCTCCCCATTTCTCCAGATGTAAAGACTCAAATCTTAATCAGTTCCTGGTCTTGTCTGAGATTTAGCTTTATGCCTATCCCATACATGTTTAACTTCCCTCACTGTATAAGCCTCTATTACTTCTGATGGGAGTCTGTTCCATTTATCTACCACCCTATCAGTAAAGTTAAACTTCCTAAAATTAAATTTACACCTTTAACCCTCTAGTCCATGACCTCTTGTTCTAACATTCTCCTCCTGAAATATCTTTCTATGTTCTCCCCTGTACTTTGTTAAATCCCTTTAAATATTGAAACGTTTCTATTTCCACCTCCTTTCCTCCAAAATTAACAAAAAAAAGTATTGCTAACATAGGAAGAGGCTCTAGGTATCACTGATTTTCCATTGAGTGGCTGGTGCCCCGCATTAGGTATATATTATGAAGAGGCGGGTAGAATATTTAGCCTTGACAGTATATCTATTGTTAGCGAATATCCCCAGGTATATAGATGGGATTGTACATACCTGACAGCCATGGTCTAGAAGAAGCTGCAGTATGTCCAAGTTCTCATTTTCAATGGCTATTGTAATTGCATTTCTCCCCAAGACGTCCACTGAGTTAATGTTCAGTTCATCTGTGCAGCTGTTTTCTTCCAGAAGTTTTTTGACCATGTAATAATCGCCTTTGGGAAGAGGCCGGATGTCAGTGGTTATTTCCAAGGATACTCTGCACATATTAGTCATTTAGACTTCATTTTACTCGTGTTATTACATATAAAACAATTAAATGCGTATAAATGCATTTATAAGGGTGCTGCTAAAAAGTGGTATATAGAGGGATGCCCACGGCGGCAGAATGGGCTGGAGTGGGCCTTGACTGGGATGCCGAGTAGAGCTAGGCCTGGTGGTATTTTCTTGAGTTTTGGGGAGTAGATCTAAAGGGAAGTTATTTAAGGATGTCTGTCGCCGAGGGGCCACTTTTTGTGTGTCACCTTACCTCCTGTAGTTTGTCTCACCGTCCCTCGCTGTTTACGGTGCTAAGGTGGGTGGTTTAAATTTGTCACAATCAGGGGCGGAAGCTTACCAGGCATCTAGGGGGCTAATGCTCTGCATCTGAAAGTATTTTGGGGCGAGCTATTTGTGAGCTTCGGGTCTGGGGTTGGGTATCCGGAAATGTCTTTCCCTGTGTTGGTGGTACCTGACTAGCTTGGTCAGCTTGAGGGGGTTCTGTGTTATTTATTCATAAATAATAATTATAAATAAATATGATAAATATCATAATTATTTATGTTATTTATTAGAGTTCGGTTTTGGCTAGTCATTGCCCTGTTAACGCACCTAGTTTCTGATTTAAGGTTGCATGGTAATGACTAGGTTAAATAAATACATCGGCTGTGGCCTTCTCAACCCCACTCTTGGTGTCATGTTGTTATTGGGTAGGGCCTGGAGCTGATATCGAGGGTACATCAGTCATAGAAGAACTCTTGTTAAATACACAGTGCACTCCTGTTCCCTCATATTTACAGGCTTCTGACCAGTGAAGGGACTGTCATAGGCAACATTTACAGGGAAAACATTATTACAGAGAAAATGATTGCCGGAGAGGGCTTTTGGCTCCCTGTTATGAAGCAGAGGGGCCGCTGCCGCCCCAGAGGGATAGGCCACTTCTTCTTTTTCATGCTGTCCATAGAGGGCTGTAAATCTCAGAAGAGTCTCAATAGGCATTATGGATACATTGTTTCTGGTGTTTGTTAGCATGTTAGTGTTTGTAAGTAACTATGTTAGCATGGGTGAAAGTATGTTACTGTATGTGTCAGTTTCTGTGTAAATATGTTACTGTGTGTGTAAGTGTCATAGTGTATGTATAAGTATGATGATGTGTATGTTAGTATGTTACCGTGTGTCTGTGAAAGTATGTAGTGTGTTAGTACGGGTGTTACTGTGTGCATATATATAATTATGTTACTGTGTGTGTCAGTTTGTGTGTAAGTATGTTACTGTGTATAAATGTCATAGTGTATGTATAAGTATGATGCTGTGTATGTGTATGTTAGTATGTTACCGTGTGTCTGTGAATGTAGTGTGTTAGTACGTGTGCTACTGTGTTAGTGTGCATATAAGTATCTTACTGTGTGTTAGTTTGTGTGTAAGTATGTTAGTATGTTACCGTGTCTGTGAAAGTATGTAGTGTGTTAGTACATGTGTTACTGTGTGCATATATAATATGTTACTGTGTGTCAGTTTGTGTGTAAGTATGTTAATGTGTGTGTAAATATGTTAGTATGTGTGTTACTGTGTGCGTGTGTGCATTAGTATTTGTAAGTACAATGGCACATAACTGTATGTTTATAAATAATGAAATCATTTCTTCACAAAGGCATATCTGCACATATAATGGGGGATACAGGCCCCTCACGATAGGAAGCATGCATGGGCGCTTTTATTGTTCCTGATAACTGGTAAACAAGCGTCGAATGGCCATGTGGCACACTGGGTAAATGACCTGTGGGCTGCTGCCCGTCACCGCTCTTTACATGATCCGCTTTAGACCAGGCTATATGATCATAAAACTGTAACGTGCAGCCTATCGTAACCAGCCGTCAGCCTAACATCCAGCAGTCTTGTGGTCACCCCCAGCCATGTCCCAGATACAGTGGAGCTAGAGTTTAAAAAAAACGCCTGAATTGTGTCTCTTCCACAAGCATCCACATGGTAGTGCCAAGACAGTTTACCTTTTTCATTACACCAGGTACAGTGGTTGTGGGGAACAGGACTATCCCCATTACTGGTGTCCAGTTAAACTATCCGGCAACTGTGCAGATTATCTTCTGAAGAACGAAGCGCATGATTACAGCATGCATCCCATTTCTACGAAGCTACAATCACTTGTTGGCCCTGCAGTGGAAGCGATTTAGGGCCATTCCCTTTTATTTACGCATTCATGACATCCCAGATACACAAGGCTTCAGAACACACTGACCTTGCACCCAAATTCATAGCCGGTACATAAATGGACACGCGCTGAGGATGACAGATCAAGGCCATTTGCCTGAACCTGCTCCTTTAACCCTTTAAATTCCAAAGGGCCGGTGAACGTATTGCCCGTGGCGCTCAAAGGGTTAATTTATGGAAATATATCACAGCTTTGTCACCTTCGTACCTTTTTCACAGGCCAGCAAGAACAGCTTTTCATCCAAGGTGGTCTCTTCTTTCACTTCTCTGACGTCCTTGAGAGCCAAGAATTTATTTGGCGAGGAAGAGTCTGTGCTCTGATATAGAGCAGCCATGATGAGAGAAATCCCATCGGACACCCCGTCACCCTCTGTGCTTCCCTTTAGGTTTTGCTAGCTGCGAGGGTATTTCTCGTTGCTGCTCCTTTTGGTTCTTCTCTCCCAGATACATATGATTTCTCCTGCTCCCTTCTGACAATCTACAGCTGTAAAAGGGTCTGTGATGCTCAGATGTAACCCAGGAGCCAATTGGTTGCTTTTTTCCCATTAGTCGGTGCACATTATGTTTTCATTGGCTCTTGTATTTTTTTGCTGTTGTTTTCATTGGTCCTCTCTGCCGAATGCTTAATGATGTTCAGTGTGTTCCGCTTCCCTTAGGAGTTTGCTTTTCATCAGCTGTCACAGGACAATACCTATTGCTTCCATCCAGCTTAATCAGGTCACTGGGTACAAGCTTAACCCCTTCAAAACTATTCAGTTTGCTGCTCTGTACACATGCTCACACCACACTAGTATTAGTGTACTCTTTAGCTACATCACTCTCAATAAATGCAGTGTGTGTGTGCGAGAGAGTGTGTGTGCGAGAGAGTGTGCGTGTGCGAGAGTGTGCGTGTGCGAGAGAGTGTGTGTGCGTCGTGCGAGAGTGTGTGTGTGAGAGAGTGTGCGAGTGCGAGAGAGATGTGTGCGTGCGCAGAGAGTGTGTGGTGCGAGGAAGATGTGTGCGTGCTGAGAGGTGTGTGCGTGCGAGAGAGTGTGTGCGATTACAAGCTACCAACAGAATGTATTACTGAACCATACATCTGACTGTAATCCTTCCAAGATACATCTGGCTGTATACTGTTTATCTAAACATGATACAATGAGCCAGATGTCTGCAAGCACACATAAATACAGATACATAGTCCTTCGAACATGATGAATGTGAATGCCGACATAACAAAAAAAGTCATCAGTGCTAAGTGTCAGGTATCTAATGAAATACAGATACAGTTACTAATTGGAGCCAAATATTTGTAAATGCTGCATCAAATGTTATAGATCACTATTCAATCTATAACAGATTCTTAATAAATAAATAAAATAATAAAAATAGTAAAGTAAATGAATAGACTCACTATGTAAATAAATGAAATAGATTTGCACATCTTTCTCCAAAGTATCTAACAAATGTAAATTAGAGAGTAGTGCAGACACCTAACACCATCCTCTGCTAATGGCCGGAGAAGCTCTAATTATCGATGACTCCATCCTGATTGCACGAGGTTCATTCAGTTGCCGGTAGCCGGGAAGAAGGCCGATGTCTGATTATTGATTACCTCCAGCTGAGCCGATGGGCTGATCCAGTGCGCTGGTGTGTCCAGAAAACATGCTTATTGGGGTATATTAAGGACAGATTCTGAGAAAATACATGTTAGAAGTACATTTTTCTAGTCTCCCCACCCCCACTGTTCATTAAATGAGAGCTGTTGCGGTTACAATCTAATAGAGTCATTTGTTAATACTACTTATAGGTAATACTACCTTCTTTTTCCCAATCCAGGTGCTTTAAAGATATTAATGTCTACTTCACAGAAGCTAAAATCTGCCCTTAAGGTCTCTCGGTTTTCCTTGCCTCCCATTTACAAATTCTGTCTGAATCAATCAACAACAATCAGCAATTTAACAACAGAAGGAGAAGTTAATGGGATGGAATATTCCTGCAGATCCGTAGAACAGGATCCAATGATTTACACATTATACTTATCCTGTAAACACTATTCCATGTGCTTATTTACTGTATAACAGGCGTGTGTGCCCATGATATCATAAGCATCATAGGCTAATACGAAGGACTTTTCCTGACAGAAACACAGACATTGATGGCTAATCAGATCCATTCAATCCATTTAGTGTTCCCGGCATATCTGCTGTAAAGACTCAGACCTTAACCAGTCCTCAACATATTAGCTTTTACCACTTCCGCTGGGAGACCGTTCCATGTATCTAATACCCTCCCAAGTAAAGTACAAGCCTTTTTTTAATAAGGCTTATAGGATATGTATGTGATTTTTTATATACTGACACCGGTAGCAACATGGTATACAACATACCTGCGAAACTGCTGCAGAAAAGTAAGACCTGAGCCCAACAAAATATTTGGAGAATTTTTTTTTTTTTTTTAGCACTTTGAGGAAATGCCCTCTGTTTGTAGAGGCTCTGAATGACTGATGCTGCAAAAATATTACATAAAATACAAGGAGATGCATTGGGTTTCTGCTTAAGGTTTATTTATCATATGTAATAATTAGAAAGGCACACAAGTGGATTTTTCCTTTAGTCAACAGAACAAATGAGTGTAATAGAAAAATACAAGTTGTGTTTTTTCCCCATTTGCAGTATAATACAGTTAGCACAAGGCTCTCTGTGCACATGGGATGTTTTGCGATTTAACATCCTTGTTTTTAGCCTAAAAAAGATTATCATTTGGGCTCATGCAGTAAATGTTTCCAGATGATCCTTACAAATACAGCTAATATTAAGTGTTAACAAATGGAAGTTATACATATAAAGTACACATTCTTCCGAGAAGTTCATCTATGCTACTATATATAATAGGGTTTCTAATGTTTCCATAATTTCTTGATGAACCTTTGCAGAATAACATGGGAGGATGATTTAGGTATGAAATATGAAATATGCAAGACTTGTAAGCTTCCGAGCAGGGCTCTCTCCACCTAATGTATCGGTTTGTCTTAGTCTGTCAATTCTAGTCTTGCCATCCCCAGGGCTGGATTAAGAGCATCATGGGCCTGGTGCTAAAGATTTTGATGGGCTTTTTTTAAATGGAAATAAATAAAATAGACGTAATAGACCGAATCTGAACTCCTCGGCATCCATGTGTACTGGAGAAAGAGAACATGAGTACTAGACAGATAGTATAAGATAGAATCCTATGTGATGGGCATACCTGGGAACTGTAAATGGGGGAGTTTCTTGTGATGTTTGTGCACTCCAGGGAACCCCCCATTGTGCTATTTCAAAACATTTGGTTTAGGCAGGAATGTCTACAGGGGTGTATTCAGGAGTGACGGGGAAAGAAATGAAACTGGGCAGGTATGGTCACACAGGTGTAGTACTCAGCGACTCACGTGTGGTTTTATTAAGAAACTATCCAAGCATAAAAGGGATCTCAATCTAGAGAAAATGACCACTTTGCTTATGGCAAGGGATGGCACCGTGAGGGTGAAGGGAAACTATGATGTCAATTTACTGTGTTTTCAGCAGGCCCTTTTCTCAAACTCAACTATAGTATACTCATCAGAATAAATCTGTACACTACGAAAAAAGAAGCTGTGCTAAAAAACTAAATCCTATCAAAGTGCATCAACGTGTCGAAGCTTTAATCTGACAAAAAGACAAATGAGTCAACTAGTGGTGCAAAGGCCTCTAGGTGAATCACACCATTTCAGGTCATCGCCACGTTGTCTGAAAATGGCCAGTGCATATACATCATTTCATTAATGTGCCCCTTTGCCCACCACCCTGCTAATTTCTCCATTCAAGAAATATGTTTGGCTGAACACGTCTCTTTGCACGTGATTTACTTACCGCCAGAAAACTTTTAATCAGAATAGAATGTATGCACTACATGATACTGCTTACTATGAAAAAACTGTACTTTCCACAATATGTGGGAATTCCCTCAAAAAATAGATTTCAGATGACAAAATTATGAAAATACAAGAAAAATCCATAAAATCATGTAAAAACAAGGAAAATCAGCCATGTTCAGCTAAAACCTCTTTAAGAGCCTCTACAGGAGAGGAGGCTTGGTCACCAGTAATCCCTCACCATTCCCATTTTATCCATGCTCTCCATACACCTTCTGTAAACTTTTTTGTTGCTGTCTGTGCCATTTCTATATAATCGCATTTAATTACAGGATGTGGAGAAACAATTTGACCAAATAATACACTTAAATCAAGATACAACACACAGCGTGATCAAAGGTTCATAATAAATGTCACACTGTGTGCCCAGCACTAGTTAGAGACACAATAGCACCTAAAATAAGGGATTTCTTTATCTTTAAAAATTCATTATGTCTATTTCTAGCCAATGTTTTCTCATGCATGCGCCTACAATATACATTGTGATAAGGAAAATGTACATATGAACTAGGGTAGGAAATCTGACTTATGACATGTTGTAGACCACCGTCTGATTATAACTTCTACAGTATGTAAGTAGTTGCTACTATAAAACATGTACACACGTAAGTCAAAGGGACCATGCGTTTGAGGTATACAAATCCTGTGTGCTTCATCCGAGTACTTTCCTATGCCGCCTGTCAAAATCTGCCATATTGTTCAATATGCTGATGTGTTCAAGGCTGCTTCACCTTACAAACCTATTCACATGCACGATCTTCAGCGGCTCCCCCACTGAAAGTGTTCTAAAAGTTCCAGACCTGCAACCGTGTAAAGAGGTTCTAATAACAGGCTCTTTCTTAAAAAAGGACCCTTTTAACTGTTTACTGGCTAGTCTGCCAAGCTTTCAACAAGCGTGTTATAATAACGTTGTCAGGGATGATATGTTGGTAAGAGACACTGACTACACTGTCACTATACTATGCACTCTTATATGACTCAGTAATACACAATGTTAAGCCCTTCAACATACAGTAACAAGAAAAACCTCTACAAATGTTTTAATATGACCCTTTTCTCTGTGATCACATTATGACACACCTAACCATTTCAGTGCTACTGCAGTCCGTCGCTCTTCCTCTACCCCAGATATTTGGTCAAGGTACCTTCGTTGGATAGCTGCATTGCATTAAATTGTTTTCAAGACTGCTTGCAGTTCATTCTCTAAAGTAGTCATAGCTTTACATTTCCCCCTGACATTACTGGGCTAATATAATATGAATTTGCCATCTTTGTATCTTGCTGTGACTATTTGCAAGAGCAAAATCCACTTATGCCTGTATAACATGCCTGAATGAGGGATGTGAGTAGTCTCAAAAGCTTGCAATCTAAACTAATTCAGCTAAGAAACATGATGGTATAAAACATCCCATCTGAAGTGTGTTGTTGATCAGGTATAATTGAGGTATAATTGAAGAATGATACATATATATATTTTTATATCAGATATGTACAAAAATGATATCCATTTTTATTTTTCATTACATATATTTCACATAATTTCTATCTCTAGAGAGCAATTTGTTATCAGCTTTTCGTAGCCCAAGACTTCAAGACCACAAACAGGCCAGAATCCCTATACGCACAGGTTTACTCATCTAACTCACTGTGCTCGTATAGGAAAATCCGAAACAATCTGTCCTTTCCATGGTACTTAAACACTGGAGCTGAAAAGCACCCACCCTTAAGGCATTCGGTATACTAAACATGGCAGGAAAACAATTCGGGTATTGAGGAATTGCATTATTTGAACTTGTTCAATCCTTTTCCCATAAGGCACGCAAATACTGTCATCACCATCTTTGGTTTAACATCTACCAGATCTTCAGGCAGGGCATATATCCGGGCTCCGATCTTTCGAGCAATCGAAATGGCATACCTTTAAATGAGTGCAAAAGAACATAAGTCAACATAGGTTATTGTGATCGCGTTACAATTATTTGCCATATTCCTCATTACTGGCACAGAGAGAGACGGCATTCATGTTTAGCAAAAGATTATAATTGCTGCTACTAATACCCTGGAACTTCCTCAAGGCATATACCACAATAAGTAATAAAGTAATAAATGGGTATGAGCGCTTCTGTGAGATAAAACCGCAGGAACAAGACTTATTGTCAAAAATAAAAAGATATAATGTAATATAATAAAAAAGCTCAACATACAAAATACGTATAATTTTATGCATCATCTAAAATAAAATGGACTGAAACATTCATAGAACGACATAACTTTGTTTTTATTATAATGTGATATTTCTGAAATTTGGCAATTAATCCCAGAATCCAGTAAGAGGCACAAATATCACATTATACTGAAAACTGTTTCAATTTTGGTTTTTATATGATGCTTAAAATGAGATGTATTTGGTACATATCTTGTTGAGATTTCTTATTGTATCAAATGATATATTTTTTTATTTTAATTATATATAATTAATATATATATTTTAATAATATATATATATTTTAATTTCTTGGGAGAGAACGCCCAGTTAATAGTACTAAGAACCATGTTTTCAATATATTTACCGGTAATTAAAGCGATGTATTCAGAGAAGCAGCACCTATAAATAAACCTATCATAAACAGACATATTTTTACAATGACAAAAACTCACTTTGCATTGTTCATCTTGTCCTCATCAGAAAGCTTCTCCCTTTTCACCATGTCTGGATTAAGTGCTTTTGGTGCAATAGCATCAATTAAATCTAACACAGGTAAACTTGTACTAATGGAATGATCCTAAGGAGACAACAACAGCATTAGTAAGTCCTGAAGGAAATGGAAAGCGCTATATAATATATAAAAGTTTTTGTAGGAAGTTCTAACAAATATTTACTGAAGCAAAGGTAAATTTCAAATGTTTCAATAGATTTTTCATATGGTACCATTCAAAAGTTTGGGGTCACTCATGGAAAATAAGAACATTCCTAGCTGTAACATAATTGCAAAATGGGTTTCTAATGATCAGTTAGCCTTTTAAACATAAACTTGGATTAGCCAACACAATGTGCCATTGGAACACAGGAGTGATGGGAGTGATAAAGAGCCTCTATATGACTGTGAAGATATTCCATAAAAAAATCAGCCGTTTCGAGCTGTAATGACGTTAACGTCTACACTGTATTTGTGATCCATTTCATGATATTTTAATAGACAGAATTTGTGTTTCTTTCAAAATTAAGGATATTTCTAAGTGACCCCAAACTTTTGAATGGTAGTGTATATGATGCTACTACTTCATAGGCCTGATACACATTTAATACAACGGATAGGAGCAGCAATCATTTATTACCTGTGTACCAGCAGCTCTGATACCCATTGGCTACATAGGGTTGTAAATCCACCTTAAACATTTAGATTTACAAGGTAAATACATATATATAATATATATATTATATATATATATATTCTCTGGTGAATATTTGTTCTCTTTCCTCCCCATTCCCCCATTTCACTAGGGTACAAAACTAATTAGCCTTCAAGTATAGGACCTAAACTTCACCTGAAATCATTTTCCATTTATTTATCATCATACCGCATCTACTTGTTGCCGCATCTACCATGTTTACTGTTACTAAAATGTAAAATGTATTTATTACAATTGTTTACATTTTGTGCTAAAGTCCAGACAAATTTAAGCAATTCCAGCCCAAACAAGGCAATGGAATACTTTTGATGTTTTCCACCAAAAAAAGCATTACGCAACAAAATGATTTACGTTTTGTGAAATAAAACCTCTGCTTGTCTTGTAATTACTTTCTAATTGTCTGCCTTTAGTAAATACCTACACACGTAGGTATTACGTTACACTTCCATGACACTGCGCAGTGATACTTACCTATCAGCAAAAGGATTTGCAACGCTATGTAGCCAATGGGTATTAATCAGAGCTGAGATTCCATTTCCTATTGGCTACATAGAGTATACGTTTATTGAAAGCGTATTATTTCTGATATTTATGATATATACTTTTAACATTGGACTATTAAACAAATTATATGTATTCATTTGCATGGAATAGAGAATTCATTACCCTGAAACTGGTGATGAAGGTGGTCTTCTTTGCATTAGCAAGTGTTTCATTAACCCACTTTAAGATTGTTCGGTCATCAATTTTTGCACCCTCTCCCAGGTCGGATAAAACACATAACGTGTATCTAAAGGAGAACAAAAATGAAATTAATTATGTCTTTATTATGACAACACTATACATATATATATATACCGTATTTGCTCGATAATAAGACAAGGTTTTTTCAGAGCAAATGCTCTGATTTGCTTTACTTTGAGGGTGGTAGATAAGTGGAGCAGCCTTCCAGCAGAAGCATGGTTACCCTGGGACAAGACCAAGGATTGATTAAGGTCTGAGTCCTTACATCAGGAAAAGCGGGCAGAACAGATGGGCCGAATGGTCCTCATCTGCTATGAAATTCAATGTTTATAATCCACTATTGGAAATGGTCAGTGGTTGCCCAGTAATCACGTCCTGATATTACTTTCAAATAAATGCATTAAGAGATCTGGTTTGTAGCTGGAAGATAACGTAATACTCGTCTCTGGACAACACTTCCAGTGCACTTCTTATTGCACACAAAAGCCAAAGTACCCCAAGTGCAATTTTCTTTTTTTGGAGATAAACACTTTAATTGAGATTCTATTGATTTTGATGAACTACTCCAAATCCGAATCCAACTGCCGCAATCACACTATGCGGACTGTCTGCCAAGAAGAAACGATGTTACCCACATGGCTTTGTTTTTGGTTGTTTGAACATTTCGTAACAAGATGACAAATATGTGTATTGAAATAATGGGGGTTGTCTTATAATCGAGCAAATACGGTATATATATATATATAATTTATACATATACCAAGTATATATCTTACAGTGCCTTTTTATAGTTACATAGCATGTCTCCTTGTTTGCATGTCATGTGTCATGAATCCGTTAATTGCTTTAAAGACCTTGCAAATGTAGGATTCAGAACAGGACATTTTGTTTAGGTGTGCCCACATGTATACATTTATAAATTCACTTAGGAATTCTAGGGTAAGGTTACTAAAACTTGCATATTATTTTGGAACCGAGGGTGACAAGAAGTATCTGGATTGAGGCATCTTCATATCGGAATGCCAAGTGTCGCAGATTAACTGAAATAGTTAACTTAGGAAGAATCACAACTAACATCCTGACTTCCAAATATCTGATTAATACCCTTCTACAAGTCTACAGCGCCCCCTGGTGGCGTCCAGACGAGAATTAAAAAAGGCAATGCTGGAGTCAGCAGCAATGTATTGTATGCTTAACCCATATGGTGTGTGAGCAGGGAGTAGAGGGCTATAATAAAACAGTGTTAGCTTTAACCCCTGCCAATGTGGCTTATATTCCATGCAAAACAGTTTAACATAAAGCACCCTCAGATTTAATAAACAGTCTTTCAATCAACATTTTAAGGAGAAAAAAGGAACTTTTCCACATAACATAATTCCACATAATTTAAAGGAGAAACACACTCCCCCTCCCTCAAAAAATCCAAGTTTCTTCAAGTTTCAGCCCATCTGTACTAGTTGTAAAGTAGCTCACATGCTGGCCATGATTGTCCAGGATTGTCCTACCATTAAATGTTTTTGCCTCTGTATAAATTAAAGTTGCCTGGAATATAACGTCATCCCCAGAGCACTTGCACCTACTAGTCGTGGTTGCACACAGTGAGCCATAACAGCTCTTGTTTATCTTTCAATGTCATCGCCTTATTTCCAGTGGAAACGGAATTCGGGTTACTTGGTCGGTGGGATGACTGTGGGCTTGCTTACCTTCTCATTAGCTGCCACAGCAATGCCAGTGTCAGTGTGCGGTTACCTTCATGCAGATCATGCCCACAGATACCCACTAAAGAAAACCTGGCTCTGTTCCTTCCAATGTCCACAGCGTAATTACAGTTCTCTATCTACAAAAAAATACACAAATACAAGATAAAACATATAAAAAAACAAAGAAAATTAAACCATGAGCAATGCACCGATTTTCCAACATTGTTAATGGACAACAGGGCAGAATAGTGCTTATTTGACCTCAAATTCTGTATTTCAGTGTTTCTATGATTATATAATTCTGCGCTTATTTACATATTTATGTGATCATGTGAAAAAGGCAAGTATCTCATTTATAATGTACAGTATAGAGGAAAGATAAAATACTCTGTTCCCCAACAATATTAATTAAGCACAGTTTCAATCTCCCATGTGCTGAAGTCCGCTGGTTTTGTTCTAATGAAACAAAACAATATGTTGTTGTGAGTGAAAATTCTATTTTTGCCCGTTCCAAGAGGCATCCTGACTAATGGATTCTGATAGCAGTATGGTCAGGCAATTCTCTGGGGTCTGTCATGAATAATTAGTCTCTCTGGAATAGCGGTAGCCAGGAGATGCCTCTCAGCCAGCTATTGCTTTGCTACAGATCATTGCACTTGGATTTCAACAGCAGCTAAAGCTTTACTTTGAGGGTGGTAGATAAGTGGAGCAGCCTTCCAGCAGAAGCATGGTTATCCTGGGACAAGACCAAGGATTGATTAAGGCCTGAGTCCTTACATCAGGAAAAGCGGGCAGAACAGATGGGCTGAATCCACTATTCGAAATGGTCGGTGGTTGCCAAGTTATTACGTGTTTAACGTGTTGTAACTTGTTCTGCATTCTATATGGCAGTGAAGGGTTGCGGTTTTTGTGTTGCAAATAAAACCAAAGTCCTGTATGATCAAATCTGCCCATTTGGATAATTTTATTGCCAACTACAGGCATTTTTCAGTACAGACCTTTTTCATGTGTCCGCCAAGGTTTGAAAATGGAGGCTTATTGACACGGCCCCAGTCCACTGGCTGTCTGATCCTTTCATACAACTGGAAGATCACTAGCGCGTCAGTCATGTCGCTGAGAAGGGGGTATGGCAAAGAGTGAGTGTGGGTATGAAATACATATATTCATGTATATATTAGCATCCAACTGGACTAGAACATAACTGATTGAATGGGATTATGAGCGGAAAAAAAGTCAACCATGATTGGTTTAAAACATTTGTGCCAAAAATAGGATATTAGAGGTATTCATTATACCATAAAGCAAGTTTCTAGTCTCCTAGGGTTTTTCAAGGACATGGGCATCCACAATCTATCTGATTTACCTATATATGTGGTTGACGTACGGGCTTACGCCTAGAGAATTCATCCAGTTTCGGAACGTTCTCTCCTCATTTGTTTCTCCTGGGTGAATGGAAGAAACGTATTAGAAAAGACAAAGTGCGTTTACGCCCTACACAAAAAAAGGTTCTGCAGTGATGACTTGAACATTATTAAACAGAAGAAAAGGTTCTTGACAAATCTGCCTTCCCAAGTGAAATGAATATGCATAAGGGGCATTTCTGGTGCAAAGAAGTGGCAAGATTGGAGCAATGAGCAGAAAAATCCCAATGGTTGCTATGGAGATGGCACAGTTTTAGCATCAGAACTGCTCTTTATACATAGACCTACATAAACCTCATTGTTTTAATAAGAAACTATGTTGTAAATGTATTATTGCCAGCAGAGCATTTTATGGAGCCCCCTACTGAATATTCTGCTTTTGAGATGCGTAATGTCTTTTCTTCACTTTATTTTCAACATTGTTTCACTTAAAGTGAACATGCGCATAATCTCAAAGAAAAAGACATGCAAGGCCAAGGTGAAAAGCTCTTCTAACACGTGGTGCCGGAGGGTGGCAGGGTGGGAAATCTATAAACAATATGTACATTATGTATAGTATGTATATATATACAGTTAGGACCGGTAATATTTATTTTCATATTTTGGCTCTGTAAGCCACCACAATGGATTTGAAAAGAGACACCTGAAATGCTATGGAAGTGTAGACTTTCAGCTTTATTTATTTATTAAATAAATATTGTATTATTCATTTAGGAATTGCAGCCATGTTCATACACACTCCCTTTATTTCAGGGGCTCAAGTGTAATTGGACAAATCAACTCAACCATAAATAAATAAAATGTTCATTTTTAATACTTGTCGAGAATCCTTTGCAAAAAAGAGGGGGCTACATATAAAAATGCTGCAATTCCTAAACCAATTTATTTGTGAATACTCTCAAATTAAAGCTGAGAGACTGCACTTTAAGTCCATATTCATTATTTAACTGTAACTTGAATTTATTTTGGTAAATAGACATGATAAAAAAAAACTTGTGTCAGTGTCCAAATATTTCCGGGGCTGAACAATCTGGAAAATCTAGGCTCCTGGTATTAATAGGGCCATTTATAACCAGAAATGCTAATTTTATCAGGATTGAAAAAAGGAATTTAATAAGCACCACCACTAGGGGGTTTTATACAAGACAATTATTGAGGAACCTTGGGACCTATCATCACAAGCTGGGAATTAGATTAATGTTCATTATTAATAAGTCACATAAATAATGATGTAAGTGACATTAACAATAATACCTATCTTTCTGCAACTTTCTATCTGCTTCCTAGAAATGCAAAGTTGCTTCCCCTGTGTATTGGGAAAGTCAGCAATGACTGAAACGTCGACTTGACTTTGAATGAAGAGAAATTGTTCATTTAAAGACCTGGAGTGCTGACCATCTTTTGAAAGTGCTTTGTATGGAAACTACTAGCACCAGGCTTGGAATATTTGGAATGGTGTGCAATGGACTTTGTGAGTAAATATATATATATATACTGAAAGGAAACACACAAACAAACCAAATAAAAACACCCATGTTTGTGTGTCTGTGTGGGTGTATATATATATATATATAAATAATGTTATTCACAAAATAATAGGACACCCTACTAAACGTACATGCACAATGCACAAAATCAAACCCAATAGCAGACCCACTCAAACTGAAAAAACATTCATGCAGTAATCATATAATGTACGGTACCTATATAAGCAGGGGTAAAATCTGGCATTCACATAGGAAAGAGGAAAAAGTCACATTTTTTACAAATTGTATATCACGAATGACATTGTATGTACAAAATGTGCAGGCTTTAAATGGAATTAGTCTACTGCATTAAAAACAGGACTAATCCACTGTATTAAATGTACTAGTTTAAGGTGGGATTAATAGAATTGTTAAATGTTCAATGTTTTTTTTTAACTCTTAATGGGAGCCATGAATCTTTAGGAAGGAGGCACCCAATGAGTTGAAAGGTTCAAAAAGGTCCCATTCCTGAGGATTATTTTTGTGCCAAGTGTAGCTGGGAACAATACAGTGCAGCATCTCCCCTTTCCACAACCTTGCATTAAAGTTTTTATTTCTGGTATATCTGGCCATGCATGAGCTGTGTGGCTGCCATGTTAGTTTCCATGTAGAGACATCATATTTGGTGCTTCCTTGGGGAACGGTTAAAGGGAATGACATTTGGTGATTAACATTAAGTTGAGGATGTTTAAAACGCCTACATTCCTATAGTAGAGGAAACTCTCATCACCTCTTTCTTGGCAAATGGTTAAATTGATCTTTGTTTTAGATATTTAGGGTGCCCATGAGGCCCAAGCTCGTATAGATATTTCACACATTGAGCAAAACGTGTTTTGTGTTCTGGTAAGATTTTTAGGGTCAGGTCAGGGTATCCAAGTAGATAACTATTAAGTATTAAGTGGAAATATTTTTGTTAGATTTTTTTTTCATTAAAAAACATACTCTGCGCTTATTAATTCTAGGTAGCTTAGTCTATTTCCCAAACTATTTTAGTCTCTGTATTCCTAAACTCTTTTCCGTCCCTTAACATACAATTGCAGTGAAAATATTAACCATATTCGTCAAGTTAATAAAATAAAATGAAAAGGACAATTACTTGTCCTGTCGATTACACTTGTGAGGCTGCGCTCAGGAAGGTATCCCTTTAGATATAAGTGATCATGGGAAAACAGTGAAGCAGATGTCCTGGTTGTTCTAACCACTTTTACCATGGGTGCCTTCTAGAAGGGCTTACCTTCAATTAGATTTGCATCAAAATCACACCCGTTGGCTTTGTTGAGAGCGGGGTGCATGTTAAACAAATTTGCAACGAAGGCCATGTTCAGTTTGGGGTTGCCCGAAACCACATCATTTGGAGTGACAAATTGCTTGCAACCCAGCTTGTCAGCCTGCTGGAGCATGTAATGAGCCCTCTTCAAATCATTCGCTTCCTACGAAAAAAGTGAAGATCATTATAAAGGACCACTGCCTAGTTTTCAGACTCTTTTCGTGTACCAACTAATAAAAAAAATAGTCGGTCAAACTGTCGGTCATCTTACGTTAAATCCAGAAAAGTCAATGAAAATCTCGACACCCCCGACACCTTCCTTCGGGGCAATTTGTCTCATCAACTGGTAGTAAGCTCTGGAATCCTGTTAAAAAAAGATGATGAAAATAATCTTTATGCTAACAACTTGATGTCCTGGTATTCACTGTAAATAGATTTGCAGTGAGAAATGTTGATGTTTATAGGGAAATTCCCATGGATTTTTAAATTGATATTATCGGACCAAAAGTCTGCATGCATAATACAATGTTTTCAGACGGCTGCATATTAGCCATCTGTACGTGTTCTAGCTCTGTTATCTGGGCCTTAAGTACTAGACAAACACCTTATCATACTACCCATCATAAACAGAATGACTCTATTTTAATCACCCAGCAAGACAGTGTGACTAATGAAAATCTATGGAGGAGCAGACTTCATTAGCATTGCCGTAAAGAATCAGCTCAGTCCGTAGGACTTCCTCTTTAAGCATTGCTATCGTTTGTATGGCGTGTAAACACCATTTGTTTGAACCTTGTACAAACCTTAATGTCACTACTAAAGTTTTGTATGTTTGGCCATTTTGCATTTGTCAGATGGAAGTTCACCCAGCGAAGCAAGAGTTCTTCAGGAGAAAGTTTCATTAATGCTTCCAATGTCTCCCCATCCTTAAGTAGGGCAATAAGCGCTGAGAGATAACAAAAAATATCACACTGTGAGCTCCATGCTTATCATTTTATGTGCTAATTAACATTACTATATATTATCTATTAGTCTAATATTATTAATATATTAAGAATATATAATATATATATAATAGTAGATTTTATTATAGTATTAGTATTTTCTCATCACCTTCATTCTTGGATATTTCAATATCTGCAAACAGTCCAGCTTTAATAATCTGCCACAGCAACCCAAGCACTAAATGTGGCTTTCCTTCTTGTAAATCCTGAGCTCCGATATTGACTACCGTACACCCAATGGCCGAGGCTGAATTCAGGGCTAGGTTTATGTTTTCCTGGAGAAAAAAAAACAGGTCATACATGCCAAATATTACAACGTGACTGTTAATGTTGTAGATTCTATTCATTCATATATTCTATTTCATATATTATACCTGCATTTTGATTCATGGATTTTTGTTCTTATATAGAGTTATCACTATAATATGTTTGCTTAATACAAGTAAACTTTAATTCGTTTATTTAGAAAGTTGATTGTTTTTTTAAATGTTTTTTAATCTAGAGAATGCTATGATGCAGAGGATTTCCTGGATTGAGATAACGAGGCTGCGGGTGATTCCTTCCTATCCTTACCATTAATTCCATACAATCTACTTACTGAGATGGTGAATGGCGTCAGCTTTGTTTTATTAATGGCCCTTTCATCAATAGTGTCTGGTTGGGACAAGTTGATCATTTTGCTGTATTAAAAGAAGAAAGGCAGTGAACATTGTATATATGATAAATTGCATTAGATCATAATGGATACAGAAAGAAGTCACATTAAATTACCGTCCAGCAAGTTTGAGAGTCACCCTATTTCAAGTTATACTGTATATGGTCTGGTAATAATCACTACGAAAATAAGAGGTACTGCTAAAAATTTGCGTGTATAAAAAATGATTACCTTTAAAATAATGATAATAATTAGAGTCCTGTTGACGTCGGTGGGGGAAACCCGGAGAGTTCCCAGATATCCCCCTACTATCCGTTTGTGCAGAAAAAGATCCCATTGATTTCAAGAATAGTGATTTTTGGCAACTGCATCAGCTCACCGAGTAATTTAATATGTATAGTGAGGGTGTCAGGGACATTTAAAAAGTGACATATATATATATATATATTTTTTTTTTAATAATTTCATTTCTGAGAACCACAGGGGCATTTGCTAAAAGTTGTTAAGTTTCTAACTTTTACATGACCTGTAAATGATTAAGCCTGCCGATAACTTTCATATTCCAGTATCTAGATTCCATGGTATTTATAGCTGTGACAAGTTTGCATTGATGACTCCAGTTGTAAAAAAGTATAGACCAAAGCCAGAAAATCATCGCGTGTCTGAGAAATGTTTGCACTTGCCTATGCTGTGGGATACACGCTATGTATAAATGTCGTTGCTCAGAGGCATTGACGTGGTCTGGCGTAAATCATGTGCATCCTACACGTCCCATATCTCTTTTTATTAAAGGGGGCTGATGTCCATTGGCTATGGATTGTGGGACTTCCTTTTCACAGCGGTTCTAATACCAGGAATGGCTGATACCTTCTATGTGTCATGAAAATAATATTATCAAACATACAATACATATATAGTTCCTGCACATCAAACAATTTTCAGTGTGTAGCACAGATTATTTTAAGTTTTTCCTGCTCTTGGCTGAATCCACAGTTCTCCCCCATGGAGAAACACAGCCATGGATAGGGATCAATTAAAGGGTCCTCATCCATATTCTGTGCCGTATCAGAGCACAAATGGCTAAGCAAGACACATGCTAAGATAATGGGCTGTTATTCTTCCCCTAAAGCGCAAAATAATGAACAAAGTCACTGTCTGCAATTGTGATCCTTTTGATTTCCTAGGAGAAAATTCAGCTTTGGTCTCATATAGTGGCTAAAAGACACTCAAGGATACAACAGACTGCAGACGTCAACGTATAACGGACGTCTACATCTCTGATCTAAAGAGAATGGATACTGTGCGATTTATTTAAGCCCTTGAGCCTGTAGTGAGATTAAATTTCCTCAACTTAAAGTTGTTTGCAAAACATTACCATCTCTGGGGACATAACCCAGCAACTTCCGTCAAAATGGCAGCGCTGCAGTGACATCCTCTACCGATCCTCCAATCTGGGAGAAGACATCACCGAAAGCGTCGCCATTTTGACCTCAGTTAATACAGCAGATTCTGTCCTAACAACTCCATGTGTGCTGGTCCTGTGATCCGCTAAGCCCACTTAAAAATAAGATCTCCTAAGAGTTTTAATCTTCATTTCTTAATTCCCCCGTCAGATTTCTTTTTTATTTAGACTTACCCAGAATCAAGCCAATAGTGTTTTAGCCATTAACATTTTATTAGCAGCTAAGATTTCTTTGGTGAGATTCTGGAAAACAAATTCCATCCTGGAAAGAACTCAAATCAATCGCCAATGCGACTTTTCTAACAGGAAAAGATATCTGGTCCCCTGGGACAAATCAATACATTTAGGCTCTGGTCTCTTCTTCTTGTCTCAGCTCTTTTGGGTGGCTCTGCTCTCTTCTTTGTGTATTGTCTACTGTATATGAGATGCATTCATTTTAATCAATAGTCTGATATTTATGTAATCTGTATGAGTTTACCAAAGCAAAATGCCATCCCTGAGAGATGCGAAGAGACTGTTATTGGATGGGTTCATGGGCAGGAGATGTTTACAGTCCGGGTCATCTTTTAATGCGCCATTTATCCAGTTCACAAAAGCAACCCTCTCTTCATCTGAAATAGACAACAACTATATGGTTAATTTATGAGCGAACAGGGACTACTGTAAGACATGAAAAGACAAACCTTCCATAACTGGATAAAGACTAGACTACCTTTTCACGAATGGAGCTATGCAGAGATGAGTAGGATCTCTTACCTGAATAAGAATGCTGCGTGCCTTGGCTGGAAATGGAAGATGTCCCACCTATTGCCGTTATGCCCAGCCTCCTGTTGATTGATCTTCGGAATGTTCTGCTCACATCTTTGCTTTTCAGCTCTTGAACCAGCTATCGTTGGTGAACAATGATACAGACTTTAGAAGCTGGACACTGAAAGAATGTCTACACCTTTACTGCACACGTACAAATCCGATCCCCCCAAATCCAATAGGGTCAATAATGCCTTAATATCCAATGATTTTATATGAGTGAAAGAATACCGAATAGATATACAAATGTTCCAAGAAGTCCTAGGTTTTAAGTATGTAACAGTAAAAAAAATATCTATATTCTATATGCTGAATATTTAAACGCAGACCTACAAGATACACTTTTCCCAGTTAAAGGAACCCCCTGATTTACACACATTTATTTATATTGGCACATTTATTAGCGTTTGAGTTGTTATGATCAGGTGATCAAAATGTTGAAAATCACAGAAAGCAGTTGTTTGGCATTGGAATTGAATAAGGAGGACAGCGTGATACATAAAACAACACATGATACATAGTACTACATGCTGTATATACAGTATAGCAGTACAGTACATACAGTATAGTAAAGTATAGCTCAGGTTATAAAGTTTTGAATTATAGAGTCTCTAATAGCTAGACAAAAGAATGACTACTCAATGTATGTTAAATATTTGCCACTACTAGCAGCTCATTAACCATTAAAAGTTATATCACAATCCTTATCAATGTTAAGCTGTAGGTATTTGAATTGCTGTGCATTAGTGATCTATTTTGAAATGTTATACAACCAGAACACCGCTTGGAATGAATCTCGCGCCAACACCCCATTTTCATTAAGGAACGGCGCATAACACAATCCAGCAGTTTTAAAACATCTCTGCGACTACACTCCATCCTCCTTTCAATGGCATAGCACAAAATTATTGGGCGTGCTTCAATATCTTCCAAGAACTGAATGACAGTGCTAAGGCGAGTACCCAAAGTGCCCATCAGAACCACTGAGATATAAATGTGTGCGGAGATGTACCTGAAAACTGTGATCTGCATTTAAAAGGAAGCATGTGCAGAGAAGGCCATCATTGCCAGCCATTAATGAGACCACCATACTATTCTGAGGACATTAGAGTAATAGATGAGTATACATTTACCCCACTCCTTCACAACTCACCGACACAAATTCTCCAAAGTCTATCTTTCCATCCTTGTTGCGGTCGGCAACTGAAAATATTTTCTCAATTATTTCTCGAACACGGTATCCAGGCTGCGGGAGGTTGGCTTCCTTAAACAACTCCTGGAGCTCATAATCATTCACATAGCCGCTATGGTCAATGTCTGCAGAAGGAAGATATTATTTGTGTTTATGACACAGGCCAGCTATATTTCACCTATAGGTTTGTGGGTTTTTTTGGCTAATCAGTGTAATCGTTTTGGAGATATGTATTTTATAAATTCCAAGCAATAAAGATGAGATCGGCAGCAAAAGGGGACACAGCTACCCTTCCAAATGCTGGTTCTTAGCCCTGACAAAGTGTCATCAGCATACCTGGGAACGTTCTAAATGATTCTTTAAATATTAACCCTTTATGAAGATTCTATGTAGCCATAACCTATCTGCTTTCACACCAGTCATCATGGAAACCTTGACTTATTTAAAGATACACTAAACTGAGTCACCTGCATTCAAGCATGGATATCAACCATAACATACTGGTACCAAAAACACTAATTAGAAGTCTTAGATCAATGTAGAGTATGAATGCCCTGAGACTTTGCCCCTTCACCCTGAGATTGGAGCAAAAACACAGAAGGTCAAACCCTGATGGTGCCCTGATATGGTCAGTCATGGATGGATCAGCAGTGTTCAGTCCGTGGTGTGATATCTTTGCTCCTCTTAGATTTAATTTATTTTGTGTACAGAACTGTAAAATGCAAGACTAGGGAAAGTGATGGATTTTTCTTCTTTAATCTCCATATAAGTTACATCAAGAGGCATATACTAGCATAGGCTTTGCAGAAGTCCCAATGAGGTGGCAGCCCTTTAACCACATAACCAGGGCAGATGACTCTATTGGGCAAGCTGGCTGGTTGGGGAAATCTCTCTCTTGTAACAGGTCCATATACACCATGGAGCACCGTGCCCGGCCATCACAGGCGCCATAGAGAGCTCTGTATCTGGAGTCTTTAATACGCAGCGTGCCTGGATATAACGTCAAATCTCTGCTTTAAGCATAGAGGACATCAGCCACGGAGGTGGGTTGTTGGGGGGGGCAGCGCCTAACCAAAATACACCACCGTTTACATCAATTCTTCAATTAAAACAAATGGATTAAGTAGTTTTATTCCTAGAAAATTTGTTTTCTTTTGAATCATTGCAGCAAAGTCAGTGTCTATAAAATATGAATGAATAAAGGCTAGATTATGTGCAGCCAGACGGAACCACCACAAACCCTCATAAAACTCTGCAGATCCCTAACAATACCGGCTACGACAAGTCCGCTGCATTATTAAAGAGTCCTGCAACTGGCATTGTGACTTATTAGCAATATCTCGGTGTTATACACACCTTACCCGCTTCCCTTTCCTTGCTTTTGCTTTTTAAAGTTAAATGATATAACATTTTTCCAATTTATTAAAGTACAACATCAAGCAAAAAACTCCATGGCCGACATTACCAGCTATACAGAAGCAGAACGATGGGAAAGTATTCTTTCCTTAATCCTTATTCTATTATTTATAGTAACGGCATGAAACGTGTATTCCACCTTTAACAAATACCCTTTTCATATGTTATCTTCTACTTTGCGTGTCAACACGGTAACGCGTAATAAACTTCCCTGCCTCCAGCGTCACAATCATCTTCTCTGCCGTTGTCGAATATTCAGTGGTTTCCTCCTGTTCAGTGTAAGATCTTGATGTGTTCTATGAATTGTGTTAAACAATATCAATTGTAATGATTTGGGAAATGGTTAACTTAACAGCGAACTTGCAGCTGAGTAACATTTTAACCTCCTAACAATCTAACCCGATGGAGATTCCTGTCTGGGAATGAACAGGTTAGCCCTGTATAATGCATAGTTATATTGCTTATATTTCTTAACCGCCATTTCAGCAAATTAACTATTTGCAGTCGGAACTCTTGGACCAGCCCTTCATTATGCATTGGAAAGTCAATCAGCACCCTTACCGCAACCAAACCATTTAGTGAACAAACCTGACTTTTAATATTTTCCACAATAAACACATTTAATCCGATAAGAGATAAGAACCCGTTTTCGTAGTATTTGGGTAAAATGCCTTATCTGGTTCTGGTTTAAATACAGAATGAAGTGGGGATTCGCCAGACAAACACATTTACATACATTCCTTTTTAATAATTTCTTGGCACCCATACCCAACACCCCATAGTCTAAAAAAGTGTTTATCTGCACAATTACAACCACTTGTTTGTGTCTTAAAATGTTTTATTAGCGCCTGCTGTACTGTAATGTGTATTAATTAAACTGGGAATTTACCAACTGGGCTATCTCACCGGCTGATGTTTCTACAATCCTCACAGTGACAAAGGCTTATCTTAATGACAGCTGGTCATTGAGGTCGTCTAATTCGGATCACTGTCCTTAACTCTCAGCTTAAGATCATCCAGCTCGGAATAAAGTGCAATGGGTGTGTGTTTCAGAATTAATGTTTATTATGTGTTGTTCATGTCGACCATGGAGATGACTTTTGCCTTGACTTGGGAACAGTCCTACTAGGAGGCGAGCCGTAACATCGATGTAATGTCAGCAGTTGGGAGGAACCAAAGCATCGTCATCATGCAGCCAACTGGTACACTCTCCTCGGATATTGGTGAATCTGATCAACGGCGTACATTGACAGGGTCTACGGGAGGCATCTCATCGGCTGAACAAACTGTCTGTGTATTGTGGTGATGTGGGCTCAGTAATAAAGAGGATTCAGGGATTAACATGATGGCTATGTCATGTAGAGAAGGGCTACTGGGGCAGTAGAGGGGATGTGTGGTGCAGGAAGCAGAGATCTAGCCGGGTTATATGTGGTGGAGTAGGCAGACCATCCTTTGTGCCAGATGGTTACTCAGATTTTACGACTTGGCAAAGGAATAGCTCCGGGGCAAGACTGTTACGATTCAGCCCATGGGGCAAACCCCAGGTAGGGGCTCCATAATACAATGTCTGAAATGTTTTGTCTAAAAATAACAATGCAACCCCGCTGAATGGGTTCAATCCTGTCCCGTAACACAACGCATTTGCCAAAGTGGACAGCACTGAAAGGAAGCACAGAAAGGATGCAGTCAAGATGCAATGTAAAGCCCTTGTTAGTATAGACATCCTGGTGGCTATATGTGGAACTGCAAGTTGAACAGTAAAGGCTTTCAGTAATTGCCTGACAACAGCATCCAGAGGTCCAGAAGCAGGTGAAGTGTAAAGTATAGGAAATATACCAAGTGAGGGGATGATTGTTATCGATGAGAAGGCATACGGTGCCAAACAAGAGTCTTTTAGCATGCCATAGATCACCGCCAACACACAATCTGTTTCCCGTATTACATTCACTACCACAGCAAAGGGGGGGGGGGTATTTAAATGTATAGCATTCTCATCTAATTGCTTAAACTCATTCACTGTATTAACTTATACCGCTTCTGCTGGAAGGCTATTCCATGCCACGATGCCTAAAATAGTTCAGGTGCCAAGCGTGAAAAGTGGTCCTACCACCATATCATCAGCATCACTTTGCTGCGTACTATAGTGATAATACCACTTGTGAAACTTTGCAGACACCGCTTATTTGGTTAACACAAAAAGAATGCGGTAGATAAAGGGGGAAGATGGTTAAATTATGACTACGTGATTATTGAACATTTAGGATCCAGGGATCCATTTAATCACCACGCAAATACACACAGCATGTACCTAAACCTGCACACTATGCTGTGATCATTTCCGCAGATTCATTGAGGAAGAGGTGATGCTATATAGATATTTCTATTCCATTTACATTTTTTATTGTGTTTTGGCGCTTTCATACTATTGTGTGACATATTAGTTTCCGAGATATCTTATACAACCACATACGTTGGGCAGTTTATTACTTCTCAGATTACTCATTATTATTTATTGTTTTATATAGCGCCATCATATTCTGTAGCATTCAATAACTCACAAGGACAACCCTCTGAAACTGTGTTAATTGCAACATTTGCAGAATAAAAAGATACATGTTTATGTATTTTACACATTTTATCTACCAAATATAATAAGACACTGATATAAGATCCAGTGACCAGAAGTGATGACTTGCTGATCTGCTACGAAAGTCTTATTTGCAGCAAATTATACTTATAGCAGCATACATGTTTCTTATTAACACGTTTTTTTTTTACAAAATAATAACAATAAAACACTTACCGACTTTGTCGAAAGCCTCCTTTAGGTCTGCTAGTTCATCTTTAGATACGATGATTGTATTGTTAGCCATTTCCAAGACCTCGTAGGTAGGGATTTCATGCGGTTATACTGCGGCCCTGAATACGGATAATACTGGGCATTAAAAGAAAACTCCAGATACATGGCTACACACATGAACATGTATTAATAGTATAGTATACCACTCTGCCCTCTTTTGAAACAATGACTAAGCAGTCAAAGAAACACACCCTGTGTAAGTATGTACTTTGTAAGCACCTGAACATGACTTAATTAAATAGAATCGATGACTTCCTTTAAGAGAAGCTGCAGCTTCAGACTTGCAGTGCAATGTCCCTCAGTGGTTCTGTTTTCATGTCACTGATTGGCTACTTGAAGCAGCCAATCAGTGTCAGTAAAGTACTTCCTTTGAACTGACTGGCGGTATACGGCGCGGGCACCGCAGCATGGGCTGCATTGGCAGGGTGGGGGGTTGCCTTTAAATGTATAACGTTCTGATCTAACTGCTAGATAACACTAAACACTCATTATCTTACTCGATACTGGTTAAGCCACTTCAGATGGCCTTTTGACTAATGAAGGTCTCCAGATAACGAGCTTCTAAAGAAGTCAGTTGGAAAAAAATTGTGAGGTAATATTTGTGAACTGAGGGGGTATACAATAAAAAAAATGAATCGGACTATATGAAACTATCGTATATACGCTGCATTACTCGCGGAATTCACTTCTATAGTCACTCATTCTATAGTAGGCTTTATGCTGCTCTGATGGATTTTCTAGGGATACTAATCCCCATGTTGGAAGCACCCGGTTTCTATCTGTATTTGTGCGAATGCAATAAGAAGTTTAAGAAAATACGGACGAGTTTAAGGTGTGACAAATAACTAAGATAGCGACCAAGGAATCTGGTTCTTATTAGCAGTGTGCAAAACATTGAACTCAAAAGGCAACTCTCTGATGAATCGTTTCGCTGATTATAATTTCCCTTTATTGCTTTGAAGAATGATAATTATACCTTCTAAGATGGCTTAAAAGTGCATGACGTAATCATTAAGTATGAAAAATGAATGAAACCCCTTGTGACCAGCCTTGTCATACTGTTTCTAATATTACAGCTGGGTACCAAGGGCAAGAAATTGGTTTTCCCATTACTGTTGACAAGGACTACAGGGAGTCACAGTGTAATGCATCTTCTCAGGGGAGTAAAAAACAAATAGTTTAATAGCTTAATAAACATAGGAAGGAAAAAAAGGCTTAGATTGTCTGCTGCGACTGGATGGGGCGTTGGGAGTATTGTGATGATGGAAAATATTGCTGATGGAGCAAAAATTCTTAACATAGCGGATTAATTCTCATGTGTTCTAAGGGGGGGGGGGCGCTGTTACAGGACTTCATGGCAGACGGCAGCAGCTCCCCAACCCGATCACGACAAATTCTCGTTGAAAGAGGCGGAGGACGTACTATTACGTTCCTGTCCTTAAGGGACGGTTTTGCAGAGATATAATATTACCTCCTTCATCCATATGGCTTTAATACGCATTCTTCTATAGAAGCACTGTCAGAACAGTAAACTGTCCCTTTAACTTCACAATCTGCGTGTTAGCTAAAACATATAGATATGTGTACATTTGAAGATCATGTTACATAGTTACAGTTACATAGTTCAGAAGGTTGAAAAAAGACCTAAGTCCATCAAGTTCAATCCTTCTCCTATTCTTGATCCAAAAGAAGGCGAAAAAACCCTAATTAAGCTACTTCAAATGGTGCAATCAAGGAAAAGAAATTCCTTCTTGACTCCAAGAGGCAATCAGATTTGTATAAAGACCTTCAGTTATCTTCTTGATAAAACCTTTATTATCTCACCTATATGGTGTTTAATTAAAATACATACTAAGTAAATACA
The DNA here is from genome assembly GCA_009364415.1 of Spea multiplicata. Taxonomy (NCBI): domain Eukaryota; kingdom Metazoa; phylum Chordata; class Amphibia; order Anura; family Pelobatidae; genus Spea; species Spea multiplicata. The sequence goes on from VKOC01016851.1 coordinate 86,601, forward strand.
TGTTTTTTTTGTTCCACATGTCATGCATTGATCTCTGTTATTTGTAATACAGTGCTCAGTGCTTTTCCTACAATGCCATATACTACAGGCATATATTGCTTGTCTGCAAATTCTATTCAAATGTTGTATTTAGTTATCTTTTAATATATATATGGATATAGTCTACTCGTGTTCATTTAGGAAATCCTACTGACTGGTGGTCGTTGAATTATGCTCTACTGTTTTACTCATGGTACTTAATAGATCAAGTTTATTATAGCCAATAATTTATTAGGATCTATAGTTACCAATGAAATTAGAGGAAAATAAGATTTAACCAAAACCAACAGTTTTCACATAAAATATACAGCCATAAAATATCCAGCAAGCAGGGCAAAATAATATGGGTATATAAAGGGATATTTTACATTTTATATTATCTTAAAACACTGCCATTCTATAGCAAAGTAAAGTAATTCTGACAAGCACTGTGCTTTTTTGTCTGTTCCTATTCACCAGAACCGAAACTTGGTTAAACACGTAAAATGAGGCATTATTGTAGGTTAAAGGAGTTCTCCAGCCCAATTTTTATCTATATGGCGGAGCTGCAGTGATCATTCATAGCGGGAAGAGGATCCTGATCATACAATTGGGGCAGAGGACATCACTACAAGGGCCACCATATTGCCCTCAGTTCTTGTGAGGGCAAAATGACAGTGCCTGTGGAAACGTTATCTCCATTGGAGGATCACGGAGGAATTCACCCCAGTATCGCCATTCTGACAGAAGTTGCCAGGCTATGTCCACGGAAGATTAAGGACTGAAGATTGAAGAAGAAGATGCAGGAGAAGAAGTGTAAGAGCGAGAGTGTGAGAGAGAGTGGACGAGAATGAGAGTGTGAGAGAGAGTGTGTGAGAGAATGAATGAGAGTGAATGTGGGCACCAGGCAACAAATTTCATACCTGAATTCCCCCCGAATTTTCAGTGAAACCGGATAGGCAGGGAAAGAAAATCGTTGCCCGAAAATGAATGGGCCAAAAACTAACTGAAAAATACATCCAAAATATTATCTAAACACTGATGTAGTGCTAGCATACAAGTGCTTGGGTTCGGTTTCAATGGCAGCGCGACTGTGCATGGCCAAGAAGTTTAAATGCTAACGTCTCCTGATTTCAGTACATGGAGCCATGAAAGGGGAGTAATAATGGAAGTCCCATCTTCTAACTCGGTAACCAAAGGGTGCATGCTCCAATTTTTTAGGCAAAACAGATTCTAACATGCATTAAAAAAATAAAAATACAATGCTGGGCACTCAGTTGTTCCTGCACATTTTGAAATAAGCTAGTTGTGTATTGTTTTTCGCTGTTTAAATATAAACACCTGATGCATATTGCTTTAGAAATTTTCTAAAGCAGATTTTCGCTCGGTTGAAATAAAATGTTACTTTGTTCTAAGGAAGAGTTGCTCTCGAAGATAATGTCTTGGATTCAATGCAACACAGAGACAAGAAGGCAGAAAATGCAAAATGTGGCGTCTCAGCAATTTGTTGATAACAGGTCTGATGTCCAGATGCTATATAATCCAATAGGAAGAGCTAGCTAAACAATTAATGATTAACACCGGCAGTAATTTGTTTCTATTTTAAATATTGTATGTATAAATTATGCCACAATAATAAAAGGGTTCCCAGAGTGAAATGCATTAGTGTTTATTATAGCAAAAATTAATGTAAATGAGAGGTAATCTTCTATTCTGTTGGATTTAACAATTTTATAATTAATTAACTCATTCGAAACATTCTTAATACCATTCCCATAAACAACGACTTAATCAAGTACAATACTGCCCCATTCAGAATTTTGCAGGGAACGCTTAATTGTCATGTGATGCAAAATACAGGCACTGTTACAAACATCTCCAAATCTCCAAAGCATCTCCATTAGCTGCAAGAGACGGCGATAACACTTTGTACTGCACGCTACACACATCCGGCTCTCTTCGGCAATGATTAAAGCCGCCTTTGGCGAGAGTCGTTCTTGTCTCTCATCGTTAGATTAGACTTTGCACAGAACAACTCTAAGATTCACATGAATGTTTTTATGCTGGTGATAGCGGGTGATAGCAGGTGATAGCAGTCCGAATCATTATCTCTCCATTTGTCTTTAAATGTCCATCTTTTTTAACCTCTTAGACTGAAACTCTAGCTTGGCCAGTTCACTAGACTTTCCATAAAGGGACACTACAGCCATCTTATGAACTTTAATGCACACGATAGCAGAATGCCCCCTTTACATTTTTACGTCCCTTCTAAATGCACAGGAGAGATTATGCGAACCCCACAATGTACAGTTGCCCCCCTGGCTATCTGGCATCCAGAATCTGTGTCCGGGTGAGCACATCTCCTGCCACGTTATATACTTTCCACCAGACAGCTCCATCCGTTGGTGAACGTTCTGATGGGCAAGTCTAAGGGGCTTTAATATGGGACACTGGAGCCAATGATTCCTATGATTGCCTAAGAATATCACAGCCCTTTATATTTAAATTCTTCATCTGACGTTTTTAATGTATCCCCAAAAAAGAGAACAAAACAAACACGAAGCCTGACAATTGTTTGTATTTTATTTGTATTAAATGATAACACTCAATCAATGCATAGAATCACGCATGTGATAAATTATGCTTTTCTCCAGGAAATAAAACATTTTAACATTAGCATAGCGCTATTAAAGGGCAAAAGGGGCATCTGCTCCACGCCCAGACTTGCCTTAGAGGCCAACGTTAGCTATCCCTCCTCGTAACATCTCTACAGCCTTCAGCACAACGGAGGTCTATGGAGCCGCTGGCCTAGACCTGTCCAACGATGACGACAGGAAAATGGCAGGAGGGGACAACAGCTTACCCAGGACCCCATTATTATTATTATGAAAGACAGCCCTGACAATGTTTCCAAAATAGAATGAGCATTAAAAGTAGGAAAGCGAAGATTTAAGTTCATTAAAGCCAGCAGAGACGTGCAAACAGTGGGAATACATCGCTCAACTATCATAATGCAATATTAAAAATGAAATGTGAGTTAAAATCAAGGTGTGTGTGTCTGTGTGTCTGCGTGTGTGTGAGAGCAAGTATATGAGAGTGTTACATACTGAACATAGAAGTGGTAAATTGTTATAATCTATGCACATTGTATTTTAAGAGCTTGTATGTTATCTGTGCACATACAAAGATTACATTCAGAGCCATGCAAATAATACCATTCTTCACACTTAAAACATCAACAATAACTGGTTTGCTAAGTGATCCTAAGGTACCCGAATTCAATGGAAAAACAGGCTTCTGCGGTCGCTGTCTGTGAATGCCATACAGGGTTCATTCATCCCATTCATTCATACCTTTTAAAACTTCTGGAAGCACACAGGAGAGTAAAGAAGTAACTGGGTGAATCTGTTAGCCTACCTGAGTATAAAGCGGTGGTAGTATGGTGATAAAGGCAGCTGTGTATGGAAATCATGCATTAGGCAGACAAATGGACATCTCCCCCCGCCTGCAGACAGGCACATAAAGGTGCAGCCAAGAGAAGCACGTAACTTATGCTACATGAGGACTTTGTCCTACCGCTCATTCTCGGCACTTAGTGGGTGGCATCTGGAGAGTTGCTTCAAATCTGACAACGTTGTGTTATCTAGGAGCGGACATGTAAGGGAAAAAAGGACCAGGTCCGGCCAGGTGCAGATTTATGAAACCCACTTCAAAATATCTTACAGAAAACTTGAATATCATTGAAATTCAACACAGTACATGCAGCCCAATCTGTGATATTCTGCCACATTCAGGATTCACTCAATGACCACCCCATGATTCATGCACAATATTCATCCCAAACCAGTTTTGCAATTAAATGTCATTCGTACAATGAAAATAACATTTTATTGTGTCAAATATTTAATGGGGAAAAAGTATTTTTCTCTTTTTTCATTTTGTAACATTTGTAACATTTACCTTCTGTATGAGTAGTCGCCAGTTTATAATAATACATTGTGGGCGAGTAAGAGTGAGCTCAGGTGAGAAAAAGTATTGAGGAGAGAACGACCTGAGGTGCTTACGGGACTCGTATAATCATCATGGTCCCCGGTTAAAGGGGCTAAATGGTCATCGAAGGTTAGGAGCAGGAATACTTCAGATGGCCGGAGATCACAACTCACAACTTGAAGTCACTGTAACTATCATGTGCCGTACACATAACATACTATAACATACATAACATAGCACAATACATGGTTGTTTGACCATCCCTTTCAGTAATATGGTGGGCATGATGAGATGATCTACAATGAGATAATGTTTCTGACAATCCGAGGCTCAATTTCACACCTACAATGTACACTCTTGCTGCAAACGTGAAGGCACAATAAAATATTTTCCGTAAGCATAGTAAGTCCATTAATCAGTTTCCATATGCAGCGAAACCAACGTAATCTTATCTCTGAGTCGCAGAACACTTGTGATTTAAAGCATATACTGTAGAAAAAGCAATGGGCATGTGTGACAGACTGCTAGGAGTCATACATAGAGAGAAATGTGCCGATTCAGCCTTTTCAGCACTTCAGCCACATCCAAAACTGCAGCAGGTATATGCGGGACTGGATCCACTAACTAACTAGTCTATTCACTAAAGGGAGGGCTGCTAGCAGAGTTCTGGTTTCACCTCCTTTTCTTTAATATACATTAAAAAAAAGTCCCGACTCTAGTGAGCTGCAGAAAGTGCTTTACTGGCCCTTTATTGGGTATAGTAAAATCAGTGAGACGCCTTCAAACTTGCCCTTTAAATTATGCATAATACAGGGCCAGTTCAACCCCTTTGTTTTTTTTTTTTACATGATTGATAATAAAGAAGTGCAGAGATCAGCAGCAGCCAAAGTCATTACTACCAGCTTCAAAAGGTTCACTTGGGTCTTGGGGGCTTTGGTGACCCCCTGCACCACACAAGCCTACGTGACATCTCTAGCACTGCAGACATACGGAGGCCTCTGCAAATATTGGCACCCTTGGTAAAAATGAGCAAAGTAAGCTGTAAAACAATGTCTTTATTATTTAAACTTTTGATCTTTTCTTCAAGCAATACACAAAAATATTCATACAACACAGGTTTTTTTTTAAAGTTAAATATATGCCACAATTATCGGCACCATTTCTCTATACAGAATCTCTCCAGAAGGTCGACGCTGGTGAACGCTCCTCTTTAGTTCACCCCACAGGGTTTCTATGGGGTTCAAGTCAGGAGATTGGGATGGCCATGGTAGGACCTTGATTTTGCGGTCAGTAAACCAATTTTTGTGCTGATTTTCATGTATGCTTTGGATCATTGTCCTGTTGGAAGATCCTACCACAGCCCATTTTAAGACAATTTTTCACAGCCTTCTCTGCTCATATATACCAAGGGTGCCAATATTTGTATAGTTTTATATATGCTTTATTTAAAAAAAATTATGTCTGTGACTAAGAAGACATATTTACCTTCCCTGTTGCCAATGAGTATAATATAGTGTATAGAGTATAAATAAAGTGTACTGTGGAAATAAATAGACAGCCTAACCTGTAAATATACTGCCTTAGTTCATATATCCATTAATGTTCACCATATGACATAAGGAACAAAGTATATTCACAGCCATAAAAAAGGGTGCAGTGTATGTGAAGAATGTCGCCCATATTCACTCCAACTAATGCAGCTGCCGACACAATTATTAATCACAGAATGCAGGATTCTGAGTATTATTGTATTTTATATTTCTTTATATAGCGCCAACAATTAAGGCAGCGCTTCTTACAGTCCATACCGTAAATTCCAAGGGTCTGACAGAACTAGAATTGACAGACATAGACAATTAGCCAAAGAGGGCCCAGCTCACGAGATGACATAACCAAGTTATCTATTTACAGGATAAATCGGGTCACATATACAGGTGTATGTGGTGAAGGATATCTGCAGGACTCCGTGGCTAGAGGAGCGAACGGGAGACCATGTGTGCTTAGACAAACATCTATGATCAGTTGTCATAATAGATTGTAAGATGGTAAAGGCCCTCTTCTCCTTTTGTACCACAATATCTTCATAGTACTGTTAATTTTGCATATTGTCTATTTTCATGTTACTTTTTATGTACTCTGTCCTGTAATAGTGCTATGGAATCTGCTGACACTATAAAAAAACACAATCACTTTTTATATATATATAACCTTTTCTACGTCTAGAATATTCGTTAAAGAAGCACATTTCCTTTGAAATATTTACAAAAACTTTATGTAAAACTTTACTTTACATTTGGTTTACATTCTTGATCAACTAGGTTGACACATTATTAGTTTTAACTAAGGGCTGAGAAAGGGGAATGTAAGCTCTCCACCTTCTAAAATATGAGAGCGACCTTTTATCTTGACGCCACTACATATTTTTCATGATTGCCCCAAATCTAAAATGAAGCCTCCCATGGTATTACTAGTTTAGTAAATGTCAAGGAAAAGTTATTTCTGAATAACTTCAATCAGATAAGCAAAAGGTTGTTACATTTCTTAACTACAGTACAGTCTCAGTTGCATGGAATTGAAGTCCAAGCTCAAGTCCAAGGAACAGCAATCTACAAAGTACTAAACAACTTACAGTAGAAGGGGCAATCAGCTGCTCTGGGAACAATTCCCTTAAAATCACAACACGTGTCCTACCCCATGCGTTCCCCTTCATTAACATTACGAGATCTGTCCTAACCCATGTCTGCCCTCACCCTTAACATCCCTGCATCCCATGTCCACCCTTTCCGTTAACATTACATCCATCCTGCCTGTGCCCACGTCTCCGGTAACTAAGTGGGATGATGGTGCAGGTGTGAGCCAAATCTAATGAGAGTCGTGTGACGGTTATTGTAGAGCTAACGAGACCTGAAACGTTTTGAAATGTGCACCGTTATTGTCATTGTGTTTGATCACCATTCCCACAGTGACATGGAGAAAGAGAGGAGAGAGACGGAGAGAGAGAGAGAGGAGAGAGAGAGAGAGAGAGAGAAGGAAGAGAGAGAGAGAGAGGAGAGAGAGAGAGCGAGAGAGAGAGAGCGAGAGAGAGAGAGGAGAAAGGAGAGAGAAAGAGGAGAGAGAGAGAGAGAGAGGAGAGAGAGAGAGAGAGAGAGAGAGAGGAAGAGAGGAGAAGAGGGAGAGAAGAGAGAGAGAGAGATAGAGAGGGAGAGAGAGAGAGAGAGGAGAAAAGTCAAGTAATAAGCACAAACTGCTCATTCGTGCACACGAGTTTAGTGAACATAACTGCTTGCAAAAAAACATATCAAAGGAAAGCACAAGGCAGCAAATTGAGATCAAAGCTAAATAAGCAGCAAATGTAGTCCAAATACATATGATGGCGCTATATAAAATGATAGATAATAATAATACCTATTACCTTCTCTTTTGTGGTTTCTCTTCACCTCAGTGACGCTTTGTGTGTAATTAAGCAGTAAGTGTATTCGTTTCTAAGTACTGCCTGTGACTCTATGACTAAAGGTTCTGTGACTCTTCGATAAATCATTCATTGTTACTTGCTAGTAGGTTTACCAAATACCTCTTAACAGATATGACCTTGTATTTTTTCCTCCTGCCTTTATGTCACATGACAATTAAGTAGCCCTGGCAAAAATGAGGAATGAGTATTTTCTGGAATGGGTTTAGGCATTGACCAAGAAATTACGTGTCTAATGTTGAATTTAATATTCAGCGCTGATCCACCCAAAATGCGTAGGTGGCAACGGCAGTATGCCATGTGTTACATGCGGCTAATAAAATTGGGTAAATAGGAGTGGGTGTTTGTCACTGAATGAAATGCCTTGAGAATCACTTTCTTGATTATTGGTGGTAGACTGTTTGCTTATTTGAGGGCAAAACATAGAAAAAGAGGTAGAGCCACATTTTGGGACATCAGCCTACATTTGTATTGCCAAAGCACTTTGACTGCACTGCAAGTGGTAGCAATATGGGATGGATTAATGGCGGAGCACACAAAGCAATGGCTCCAGGGCCCGACATACTGAGGGGCCCCGTATCAATTGTTCCAGAGCCCCGGGTTCTGACAGGTCCATACCCTTCACCTGTCCCATGGAGTTGCCATCCGATCAGGTCCTCCCTCACTGACGCTCGTCCCCGGGAAAGGACATCATTTGTCAGCACGCAGCATCATTGAAGGAGGATGATTGATGGACATTGACAGAGCGATCTGATTGCTGCAGGCCACAAGCAACATACAGGAGAGAGGTGGAGAATGCGGTAAGTACTGTGTGTGTGTGTGTGTGTGTATATATATATATGTGTGTGCACATGTATGTATGAAATATGTGTGTGTGCATGTATGAGATATGTGTGTGTGCATATATGAGATATGTGTGCATGCATGCATGTATGAGATATGTGTGTGTGTGCATATATGAGATATGTGTGCATGCATGCATGTATGAGATATGTGTGTGTGTGCATATATGAGATATGTGTGCATGCATGCATGTATGAGATATATGTGTGTGGGGGGGTGCAGAACTTAGAAAGAGGATGAAATGAAATGTAAAAGTCAAGACAAGCAAGATGCAAGAAAAAAAGGGAAAGAATACTGAAAAGGAAAAGATGTCAGCAAGTGAGGTGGAAAAAAGAAAGAGCGCAAAAGAAACAACACAATAGAAGGAAAAAAAGAGCGCAAGAGACAGAAAGCAGAGACCGGTTTGCTAAAGGCAGGAAATCCAGAGAAAGAGCTCTTCCGGTATAATTGTTTTAGTGCCCAAAGCGCATCAATCTGGCCTTGTAGCATAGTATGAATGGTGACAAATAGCAGAAGGGCAGCTGCCGCATCTACCCTAGGTGTTTTATTTTTAGTTTAATATACATTCTCCGTTAGTAATACTTGGCACAGGTTACCTGGCTTGAGCCCCCACTGCCTTCTCTGGCTGCCTTCTCTGGGGACAGGGATACAATCTGCTTCACTGAAATTGTCTGCAAGATCCCCTTGAGATCAGAAACTAAAATACGACATGTACAGTAAATAAGAAAGGGCAAAGCATATAGGTATGCAAGCTGACCATTCAAAAATATTAGCGCTAAGGATCACCCCCCTCAAGTACAAGAAATAACTCGGTGTAACATTGTACCAACACTGCAAATGAAAAGGAACACGTGAGTTTATGTATGAAATGTATGAAATGCTATGTGTGAAATGTATGAAATGCTATGTGTGATGTCATTAGCAAGAATGGTCCTCTGGTTTCCATAGTGACTGCTTTGAATTTTGATGCAGAATTAATTTTTATACACAACCCCAATAATTCCTATAAACCCTTAATGTTTAGGCATAGGGGTCTCCTGAGTGGCAGAGAACAGCATCTGGTCTATATGAGTTATTATTCTATATACCAAAACATTTTCTCTACCGGCGTTAACACTGCCTGTAATTCCTAATCTCGGAGTATTTGCACCTGTTTTACCAACTTCACCAATAATCACATTAGAATGCAAGCTCTCGTGAGCATTTATAGCCATTTGGTGCCAAGAACTACTTCCTCTTCTACTGCCCAAGCTCTTCTCGATTCGTAATGTTTGTGTGACGCTGTTCTACCCAGCATGTTATACGGCTCATAGAATGATACACCCATATTACAGGGTACGTGTAACACAGATGATGCTGACAATCATATACATCAGTCTATTAGAACTTTCTGTTATGTGTTTATGGAAGTTTAGAAAGCATACCTCCCAGTGTTCCAGATTCCGCATGGAGTCCAGTGTTATGTTGATATTTGTCACATTTGCAGGTCCCAAGACTGTTGTGCATCTGCACTCCGAGGGCTACCTGCCACCTGAGAGGCGTCTCTGCCACCCAATCGTAGGCAGTGTAGGAAATGTCAAGGTGGGACTAGTCAGGCACGGTTACACTTGATTGGCAGTTGCCAAGGATCAGGTTCCAGTGACGTGCAGATGTCCTAGTCGGTCACCATGGTGATCTGTAGACGCTGTGAGAGGGTTGTCCCTCTAGAATCCAGGGATGTAGTAGAGCGGCTGTTTGTCTGCCTGTATCAGAGAATGTGAAAAGATAAACACCATGCAACGCGAGTGTAACTCCATTACCCAGTTCATACTCATCTGTGAATACATTTTGCTTGTTATTCCTCCCTCTCTCCATACATTTACCCCACCCGAAATATTGAAGCAAACAATTATTAGTTACTGACTTCTAAGAATGATAACAGGTATATTGTAGGCAATCGCCTGTGATCGATAATGATTACAATGGGTTGTTCCTGGTATACATTTCTTCTCGCTCCATTCCCTCTAGAGAGTAAGCGGGGCCCTCGCTACACAATGTATTGGTTTGTCATACACTTTCAGTCCTCCTTTTGTCATTCCCCTTGAATATGTGTGTTGTTGTAAGATGCACTGCTAAATTGTTACATAATTAAAGATAATAATAATATTTCAATGTATATTTAACGGTCATCTCTAGCAATAAAGCAAAGCATTGCCCAAAATGTCCTGGTGCGTCCCCCTCAGCATACCGAGGCATTGTGGACTATCCTATGCTTCCAACATTGTGGGAACAGTTTGAGGAAGGCCCTTTTCTATTCCAGCATGACTGTGCCCAGGGCACAACGCAATAAACACATGGTTGGATAGGTTTGGATAGTGGAAGAACTTGACCGGCTGCACAGAACCCTGACCTCAGCCCCATTGAATACCTTTGGGATGAATTGGCCTTCTCATCCAACATCAGTGCCTGACCTCACAAAAACTCTACTGGATGAATGGGCAAAATCCACAGAGAAACACTCCACAATCTTGCGGAAGGTGAAGGAATGAGGAAGATGAGAAGACATGAAGGTCTCTTTCACACTGATACAGATGCTGAGCCTGGGCAGCCTAGCTAGTGAATTGGAGCCCCTTACAGCTGTCTCTTAACGCTCTCTCGGAAGAGGTTAGCATTACATCTGTCGCAGTCTCAGCTACTGTGATGTCTCCAGCATATATAGCAGGGCCCTCTTTACCTGATGTATCGCTCTGTCTGACAATTCCTGTCTTGTCAGACCCCTGGAATATATGTATCATAAGAAGCGCTGTATAAATTGTTGGTGCCATATAAATAAAAAACCATTCACCCAAACTATTTCATTTATTAACCCATTTGTACACATTAGGTATACTATTTCATTTATTAACCCATTTGTACACATTAGGTATACTATTTCATTTAACCCATTGGTGCTGTTTTTGCACACATTAGGTATACTATTTCATTTGTTAACCCATTGGTGCTGTTTATGCACCCGTTAGGTATACCATTTCATTTATTAACCCTTTTGTGCTGATCACGCACACATCATTACATCTTTTAGGGCCATAGGCACGGTAATATGCATAGTTTTCATCTAGGTCCGTCGTGTCAGTTGAATACACCATGCGCATCACTAGAGGCGCTCTCGCAATGATCGAGGACGTTTGGCCTATTGTGGTTACCGTAGCTCGTACAATCTCCCGCTCTACTCCGGTAATTTTGGATCTTGCACCTCAGAACCGGACACTCGCTCGGTGTAAGAATAGCCATCATGGCAGCGGATCCCGGGCTAGAAATGGCCTCTATGATCCCAGCCTTGAGAGAGCTAGCCAGGTAAATATGTGCAGTGCGGCAGCGGAGCAGGAAGTGACAGCGAACGGAGGGAAAGCTGTCAGGATGCACCGGAGTGTGTGTGGGAAGATCCCCTCTCCAGCACCGAGCTCATTGCCAGCCATACATTCATATAAATGCGGTAGCTTGGTGGAAACTGACGCAAAATACGCAGGAATTCTACTGACCTAAATATCTCCTACTTAATAACCCTACTTCAGTAGGAGGAGCAGTTCCTGAAACATTCATTACTTGTGTTTTTCCTCCCCTGATGTCCCTCTTTCCTGTCAGCGCAGACTGTTTGGTGCTATGAGAGCATCACAGTGTGTTACAGCCCTAAAAGTCACAATAGTGTGTATCTAAACAGATTGTGTTAATAAAATATGTTGTTATTGTAAATAATGAGTAGTGGAAAAATTACCAAATAGGTATTCTTTTACTAACATCATTACGTGCGCAATGCTACAAAATAATAACTTCTAAACAGGATATAAAATAATAACTTCTAAACAGAATATATAAAATAATAACTTCTAAACAGGATATAAAATAATAACTTCTAAACAGAATATATAAAATAATCTTCGTAAAAACTCAGTGATATAAAATAATAACTTCTAAACAGAATAATATAAAATAATATTCTAAATAACTTCTAAACAGAATATATAAAATAATAACTTCTAAACAGGATATAAAATAATAACTTCTAAACAGAATGACATATCATTACTATAATATAAAATGTGAATGATAATTCAGCTGCATGGCCACATTTTTAATAACATATATATTTATATACATGGTGTATACGTTATATATATATACATATATATATAAATATATATTATAGTGATATTTTCACATATACAGTTAAAGTAAGCCTCCAATCACACAGGCAGGTAATTAGCTAATGCCGTTTTTCTTAATGGAGTACAATCCTTACCAAGTAATGGGGTTGCTGCCTTATTTACACACACAAATGCGCACGTTTGTATTTATTTACTTGTATTTATGAGAAATGTCTGTAAAGGAGCAGCACGCGTCTTTATAATAATAATCTTATTGAAGTCACCCCGTGGTGTTTTGTGTAACACTTCTGCCATGTAAGCGATACAAGGGACTTTTCTGATGTTGTAGCCTGGTTTATTTCTATTAAGGTGTCCTGAATGTAAGCCTTGAGTCTTTACGCCGGTCTTTTCCTTCGTTGTTATTTTCTAGTGCGAGTCCCGAAGCGTACAATACTATTGTTCAGAAGCCGAGACAAATTCTCTGTCAGTTTGTAGACCGGATTCTTACAGATGTAGATGTCGGTAAGTAACATTCACCTGCGTTCATGGTGTGTTTATTATTTCTTCTCTCCCGGTCTATAGATCGATTATGAAAGCGACAGCCGGGTAAATGATTTAACGTCTGTGGCTGCTGGATGGTGCCTTTCCTAGCCATTGTGGGACTCCGACGGCTACAGCACTGCAGATTTTGTCTTCAGTCTTCTAAGTCTATGTTAATACTTTTTAAGAGATGCTGCCATTCACTTGTGCTGTTGACAAAATAGGTTTAGTTCGCTAATTATTATTATTTTTTTGGGGAAGAGTGCTGGACTAGCCTTGGGTGATGCATTGTTTAATTTGTGACATGGCTAATTGAAAAATGCCTATTACAGGGCCCAGTGATAAAGTGATACCACTTAATAAAGCTTTTGTGAAGCCATTGAAATAGCATGAATGACAGACCTCCGGGGCTCACTGGGCTGTCTCTTTGAAATTACAGTTGCCGTGGAGCTTTCTAAGACGATGGAATCTCTTCCGAGTTCTGTGATGCTGCTGGACTTCATTAAACACATCATGAAATCCTCCCCGCTCATGTTTGTCAGCGCCAGCGAGAGCAATCGGACCGGTGAAACCGATCGCAGCTTCATCGGTGAGTGTTTGTTATATCGCTGTCCTCGCTAGCTTTTGTAATGACATGAAAGGCATTTCTTCCCCCGTTTAGCTGCCTAAGGAGTAGCCCCGACAGACATATTGAGGGCAAGGGGCTGTAAAACAAAAAAAAGTACGGTTTGGGAACCAAGGTTTTTACCGATGTTTGCGTTGCATTAGTTGAGCCAAGAACATCTAGTGAAAAAGAGAGGAAAATGACACAATGGAAAACCAGTGGAGCGTGGGCTTTTGGGGCACCTGCTGACAATTCATAGTCACAAGTTTTCTGCCTTCTAGAATAGTTCTATTGAACCTTTTAAAAAGTGTCCCAGAGTGTATCGTTCAATTATACAATTAGTTGTAACCTATGCTCCTGCTCTAACCTAAAGATATTTATTTTATAACAGAGTTTAGCAACTGGATCATCACAAGGCTTCTGCGCATCGCGGCTGCGCCAAGCTGCAAAGCTTTACATGACAAAATCGCCGGTGTCATCCGATCGTTACTCTTTCTTTTCAAGAGTAAGAAGCCACCGCTTTTTGGTGTTTTTACAAAAGACTTACTAGATCTATTTGAAGACCTTATTTACTTACATGAGCAAAACATGGAAGCGTCTGTAGACTGGCCAGTGTCTATATGCAGGTTTCAAGCCAATGCCAGCGAAAGCCACATCTCTCTGCGTTCCGCTCCTTTCCAGCTGACAAACATGCAGCATGTCGAAGCTCTAGAGCTCACGTTACTAATGATATTGACAGACCATGATAACGATGTTTCCGCTTTTTATTTCCAAAGACAGAATCTAATTCTGTGGGGGATAGGGTGCTCTTTGTTGGACCATGGAAGCCCCCTTCTTAAGAGTCTTGCCTTGAATTTCATTAGAGAGCTGATCAAACTCGGGGGGCCACCTGAACAACCTGCAAACTTTTTCTTCACTGTGTTCTTTGGGTTGCTTGCACACATTAAAGAAATGGATCCAGAAGAACGTTCAGTCTATGAGATGCCGTTGTTGGAGTTGGTGACCGTCTTATTCCCTGTTGAGTCTGACTCTTACTTAAGCATCCAACCTATATATCTAAACATGCTGCTGGAGAACCTTGTGGCACTTTTTGAAGCTGGTATCTTGCAGGATGTTTCCTCTGACCCATTAAGAAGAGCACTCTGCTACATGTTTCAGTATTTCCTAAATGTTGTTCCCCCCGGATACGAATCTGCTGTGGAAGTTCGGGAGAGCCTTGTTTGCCGCATTACCAAAGTCTTTGTTGAGATCCTTGGAGCACAGCGTCAACAAGCGGTGAGTCTTATAGAGTCTGTGACTGTTATATTGTATACGTTAGTGATGTTTGAGTTAATATCCACATTCCTTTTATACAAGTCTTAAAGGATCTGTAATATTAGGAAAACCAGCTAAGGTTAGTAGTTACTAGAGAGAAAAAAAGAATGTATCCCCAGAGATACGAAAGATACGAGAGCCATGCTTACTGGGACCTAATGGTGTGGACGTGTCTTTGTCCATTTGAATCACATGTCCATGCAAAAGCGATGTCTCGTGTGTCTACATTATCTGACTCTGGTCCCCAAAGATCTAATAGTTCAGTATTGTGACTATTAATGCAGAGTAAGACCACCTCTCTCACGTGGTCTCCCCTGTGAACGTTCGGAGCATGTTGGCCAAGCGTAGTTTGTACAATAAGGAATAAAAGAATGAGAAACTTCCCAGGAATATATAAATGTGCCGGCTGTTGCTGCCTATCCAGGTCTTTGGTTATTTACTTGTGAGTCCTTCCTGCAGCAAAGAAATGCCGATGACATCATTCATATTTAGTAGAGACATGTAGTCTAAGTTTATGACTTGTATTAAGATGATGGAAATGCTTCCCCCACATATGGTTACAGAGAAATGATGTTCGGACCTTGTTGGTTAGGATTTATACACAATCTGTTTCATTGTCTTTTCTTTATTGGCTCATATAACTCGTGTATATATAACAGTACCTGCTGAGCTCCCTGTCTGCGGCTCTGCGAAAGGACGGCCTGGAGAGTACCCAGCACCCGCAGCAGGTACAGCCCCTGCGTCCTGACTCTGAATGTGGCGGAAGCAGCAGCGATGAAGTCCACGAGAAAAGGCCTCGCTTGAGTCTGACCGCAAAACAATCAAGAAAGCATTCTTCATCGGGAGGGTAATTATTTCTCGGATTCCCGTCTGTTTGTATTTGTTTTCCGTATGTGGTTTCTACTTACTGACTTTAATATAAATTGTGAAATTTTGACCCTTTGATTCTTTTTACCTCCCCGTACTTTTTACTAGTTTGCTGTCCCATTTGCCTGATTGTTGCATGCATTCACATTGTATGAGAAGTTGCTATCGATTTCCATTAATTCTAGGAGTGTTCCAGTGGACATGAAATCAAAGAGTGCTCTCTGGAGAGATGTTGACGTTAAGCTCTCCTCTCTTCTGCACACCCTTCTGCGTGAAGATATCACTGAGGAGGATGTGCTGAGTTCGCTGGAAGGTGTCGCAGTCATTCTGCATGTCGCTGCTCTCTGCACTAGCCATTTCTCCTCTGCGATGTATGTACACATTTTTTGCTTTATTGGTTAAATAGCTGTTGTGCTTTTACAGACCTCCTTGGTTTGTGAATGCACTTTTTATCTTTATCCACCCGTGGAAATCTTATTAGTCATCATTATTACTACAATTTTCTCTTCTCAGAATTAACCAGAAGAATTCAAATTTGGGTGAAACTGGTTGTACGCGGCCGCTAGACATAAGACCCCAGCTTATCTGGCTTAGTCTAGATGACATCATGGGAATACTTACGACATGCAGGAAACTACTTGATTCTGGATGTCAGAAAACAAACATGAGCTTAGTGTGGATAAAGTTGGTCAAAATATTTGATGCCTTACTATATATACATGGTAAGAAGTGATTATATTGACATATCTTGAAAAATGAAAATTGGATGTCTATTAACAAAAACCGTAGGACTGTAAAACACACTCTAATATTTATTTGACATTAAACAGTGGAATACATTTCTTGAAAAGCATAAGAGCTGGACAAGGTAAAAATGTAAAGGTGGCACTCATTAAATAAAGATTTTCATGGAAATTAAGCCCAGAACATCTCATCCGTATACAAAGCAAAATGAGATCTCCTCTTCGGACTGTTCTGCCTTATGGTTGTACAGTACCACATCTGTATCTTGTGTTTTTCTTTAGTGACGAGGCAATTAAATGACACAATCCTCCGGTGCCTGTGTGAAATGGCTTCTTTACCCTGGATTCACAGCCATTCCAACCATCCTTCCTTTAAGGTGGCCGCATTTGACCCTGCACTTGTAAAATTAAGTCTTCAGGTCTGTGAGAGTTTAAGTAAGTGTTGCACATTTGATTGTGATAATTTGTTATATTTTTTATATAGAACAAGAGATTAGGTGGGTTACCTGTGATTGTACGGGAAGTTGGCGTTGCAGTTTCCCTCCTGTTGAACTCCACTGTAACTCGTATCTGTCCACTTCTAAAGAGTCCACAGAGTAACGATGGGCTGCAGCAGGAGATGGGGGTTCAGGGGTGGACCAGATGCAGATCAGATAACAATACCCATAAGAGAGGGAGATGGTTGAGGTTAGTTGGGGTTGCAGGTGAGTAGTTGGAAGAAAGCATGAAGAGCAGGGGTGGATGTCTGGATAGTCCAGTGTAACTCCTGTCTTTTCATGTATAAAGAGTCCGCTTGGGATGAGGCCACTGCACCTACAATAACTAAATAACATTGTTACTGTTGGGATGTGAGCCAAGGACATGAGCAGATTGATTGACTTCCTTGTATTGTGCTTGCCAGAAATTCTAAGTCCTTCCTCTTGCTACATTTGTGTCTCTAGTCTGTTCCTGAGGCTTCTGACTTCTGTTACCCCGGTATGGACGGGTACTTCTGGGTTCATCATTGGATTTAGCTTCAAGGAGGAAGTGCATTGGGATTGCTGGCAAGTGTGCTCTCAGTGCCTGAATATACAATCACAAACCTCAGCTTCCAAAGTAAAACATGGGAATGATCACCTCTTTGATTTAATGTTCAGCATTCTGTGTCTGAGCTGTTACTGTTTTTATTAATACATGTTTTTATTTGTATCTTAGCACCTGAAACCCAACCTCACCTTGTATTTCTCTTGTCACTGTTCCCAAATACGATAATTCCTGAATGGAGATTAGAGGTTTACCATTGGGCTCTGGAGAGTCCAAATGATATGGTGCGTGCTTACTGTATTAAAGGCTTTCCTATTCTTCTTCGCCATGTTGGCCAACAAACCTATGGTCCCATCCCAGAGATTTTCCTGTAAGTATTGTCAGTCCTACAACAGTGTATTTTTCTTTCCCAGAGCTGTGTTTGCAAATGTATTTTCTGGATGCATGTCCCTTTAAACAGACAGTAATATATTTCTTCTTCTTATGTAAAAGATCTTGGCTGAAGACATTGAGAATGTGTATTTGTTCTGCAGCTCTGATACTGAAACATGCGCTACTGTACATGCATATAAACCCAATAGTCTATATGTAATCTATACATTTGCAGGTATGCTCTCATACTATACATTTCTTTTTATTGTTGTTGACTGCCAAGACATTTCTTTGTGTATTTTGCATGTAGAGATCACTTGGATGATGACTCCGAGTTGGTGAAGAGGGAGTTTGCCGGTGCTATAGGCAAGTTAGCCTGTGGCCTTGCATGTGGTTTTGAGCTGAAGAATTCACCCGTGGAGCCGTCTGCAGAATGTGATCTCCTCTGCGGCAGCCTCAGGGTGACGTTATCACCAACTCCTGAACCCTATCGCGTTTGCGCCTCAGCGTTCAAACCCTTCCTGTCGCTACTAGACAGAAGCGCGCCAAGTTCTGTTAAAATGGGTAAGTTATTCAGTATTATCGGCACTGTTTTAGGAAGTAGATTTTATGTTTTTTTATGTCCTGCTAAAGTTGGTTTTGTATAACAATAAGTAAAGTCCCGCTGGGTATCAAATGCTTTATTTGCTTTTTATAGCCTTTATTGAGAATATCCCAGAACTTTTTGCACACCTTGATACTAAAGATGA
Organism: Spea multiplicata; assembly: GCA_009364415.1. Taxonomy (NCBI): domain Eukaryota; kingdom Metazoa; phylum Chordata; class Amphibia; order Anura; family Pelobatidae; genus Spea; species Spea multiplicata. The sequence continues at coordinate 105,254 of VKOC01016851.1, forward strand.
ATTGGATTTGAGGGCCGTGGTTGAGGCGTTGCTGAATCTTATGGAAGATCCAGACAAGGAAGTCCGAATTGCTTTCAGTGGGAAGATTAAATATATATTGGAGGTAGCAGACTCTGAGCAAGGCTATCTGAAAGAGGTAAACCAAAAGCGTATAACTTGGTATGTGACTTACAGATGAACCTTTCTCAACAAATATGTAACGCGGCTTAGATTTATATTGGATTTGTTGTTGTGCAATATATTGTCTTCTTACATGTGCAGCTCCTTGTTACTCGGATGAAAAGGGCTTATACAAATGCCAAGATCGCCCGGGACAATGAGATGAAAGACACACTGATTCTTACAACAGGAGATATAGGAAGGTAAAACGTTTATTTTATGGGCTGTGGCGTGATGTTTACAGCTGAACCGTGTACCTCTGGGAAGTACATCCCAAAGCTGCGATGCCCATAAAACTGGTCATCTGCTGCTTCCTAAGTCTGGTAAATTTAATGCCTTACCATGGAACAGTGGCCGGTGCTCGGAGGCAGCATTTACAATCCTTAGAAGGAAACTGAAAGAATGTGCTAATTTAATGATGCATTGTTTCTTTATAGAAGCTTTGGCTTGGTTTCTGAAAGATAGAGCTTCAGTGTATATTAACTTGCTATTAATTTGTTGCTTAATAGCCTGGACTTCCCATGTTTGTGGTTTTGGCCGGTGAAAGTCCAGTCTCTCAGGCAAGAAGATATGGGATCGTTTTACGGGGAAAATGTTATACATAAGAATTCTTCCCAATAACACCTTTGAGGTATTTCCGCCATTGCTGGCAAAGTAAATGTCCATTATTTTTCTTTCAGAGCAGCGAAAGGTGACATGGTGCCATTTGCCCTTTTGCACTTGCTACACTGTCTTTTGTCCAAATCCACATCTGTGGCCGGGGCTTCGTACACTGAGATTCGATCCCTTGCAGCGGCAAAGTCTATCCGGCTACAGGATTTTTTCAGTCAGTATAAGAAGCCTATTTGCCAGGTGGGAGACTTTCTATCATAATGCCTCCTTGGCTATCAGTAGCTGGATTCCATTTGCAGAAGTGTTTGTATTTTTACAAAGGGATACTGGCTTTATAGAATGAGCTTCGATTATCCCTGAAAAAAGCATAATGCCTTTGACTATTGATTTTTTACTACTGTTGGCTACTTCCATGGTACTTTATGGTTAAATATACTTCACAACATCCATTTTGGAGTAATTAGCCCCTTGGATCGTATGCACTAAATGATGTATATTCATGCAATTCCCAAAAGAAGTTGATGTTTTAACATTATCAAGTTATCTTTTAAGTAAAATATTTTATTAGTTCCTCATACGAGATGGTATAACATGGTATAAATGTTCTCGGCAGTTTCTTGTGGAATCCCTCCACTCCAGCCAGAGGACCTTTCTCTGCAGCACTCCAGGTCCAAGCACTGAGGTCCAGAATCAGGAGGCTGCGCATCACAGGGAAGCGGCACTCGACATGATGTCTGAAATCGCGAATGTGTTTGATTTTCCTGACCTGAATCGCTTCTTGACGGTATGTTATGCCTTTCTATTGATTTATCTGATTGAGGCCAGTCGTATACTTTGGTCGTGGCTTAAAGCTTTGACATTTATCCCTTACAAATCCGGAGGAGAGTGAATTATTCTCCCTGCACACCATAGAGCTACCTCTTACCTGCTCCGTTGATGCTGCCAGTCAAAAGCACAGTTAATGCTGTTCAGAATTAATGAGCTTCACATCCGATCATTCATTTTGTTTTCTTCTAAAACATGCTTTCTTTCTTTACCTAGCGGACCTTGCAAATGTTGCTCCCATACCTTGCGGCCAAAGCCAGTCCTACGGCCTCTGCTCTCATCAGGACAATTGCCAAACAACTTCACGTAAACCGAAGGGAGATCTTGATTAATAACTTCAAGTACATCTTCTCCCACCTAGTGTGCTCATGTACAAAAGATGAACTAGAAAAGTCACTTCATTATCTGAAGGTATGTAGGAAGACATTGAGGCGGGCACCATTGGAGGAGCACAAAATGCCATTGTAAAAGGGAATTTGAAAGGAGCGTGTAAACGTTATAAAATTCCATTACATTGTATGTTGTAAACGTGATTTTCATGCAGCAAATTCTCAGGTCAGGATAGCATCCATGCTTTTTTATTGAATATGCTATTGATGTCTTAACACTGACTAAAATTCTGTATTAAACAAACATTCTGTGTCAGCACCAGAGGCTAGACATTCATCAAGAGCTAGTTTATAGTGGCTGCTCTCCCAAAAGCATACAAAAACCTGAAAGAACTCCGCCATATTCTATTCAAACCATTCAATTCTGGAATAACTGAAAACTAGTGGTGGATTTGTAAACTTGGAGAATCATGGATTAATTCATGACCAAAAACTGGAATTAGGTCTCCATTGTCTTTTTAATCAATCGTAATTTCAGTAACCAATCACACATTTCACACCCAGAACATTTTTTTTTATGTATACTTGAAGTTTTTTTAAGTAAATTAAGAAGATTGCCCATTCATTATCTGTGAAATGCTTTGATTTGTACTAAACAGAATGAGACTGAGATTGAACTGGGCAGCTTGCTGAGGCAGGACTACCAGGGGTTGCACAATGAATTGCTTTTGCGGCTGGGCGAACATTATCAGCAAGTCTTCAACGGGCTCTCCATTTTAGCATCATTCGCATCAAACGATGATCCATACCAGGGGCCAAGAAACATTACAAAACCTGAGATAATGGTGAGAGAATCTGTATGCTGTGAGTGTTTTCTTTGTACACTTATGAGAGGGAATTGATTTATCAACCTCACCCATGTTTGCTGCGTAAATGCACAGGATTTTGCTTCAGTATATATAATCAAACAGGTGATGTGGCTGTTCCCTCTAACCTGCGTATCACGGATGTGGCCATTACATCAGCTGCGTTACTTACATACTTACTCCAGAAAGAATGATAGCCCCCTCCTTAAGTTTTGAAACTAATGATACGCAGAATAAAAAACTGCAACGTCTAAGACCACCAAGTTGTATTCTGTAAACATTAAATAATGAACAAGGATGCTTTTAACTTTCATTAATGTGCTGTTTCTTTGTTGCCACAGGCAGATTACTTGCAGCCCAAACTATTAGGGATATTGGCTTTTTTTAATATGCACTTATTGAGCTCCAGTATTGGGATCGAAGACAAAAAGATGGTAAGTGAATGAAGACTTCTTAGTCCTAGCAGTTATTTCATGGCACAGATTAGGTAGTCTGTTGTAAACACATACATATTTAATGCTCTGTTTGCTTTCTGTAAACACAACCATTCATCATTTTAAAACAATCAGTGGCACAAAAACTGAATCGACAGTGAATTTCTTTTGTAAACTATCTGTGGTTGCTCTGAAAGCAGCTAAGCCAAACTCCATGCTATCTTTTGAAGATATCTGAGTATCTGCTGGTGTGAATCATGAAGGATTAGGACAATTTTAAGACGCTTTAAAGAAATTAGGGACTGTTGGTATGTCTCCTCGGTTAGTGACACTGGCAGCTCCCACGATAAGTTTTGAGACATTGACATTACTATGCACTTTATTACTATAGAACATAAGAGTGGTATGTCTCTATGAAACCGACAGTACACAGAAGTCGTATATTACCTATTGGCATAGTTAATTGATATAAAGGTATCAGGTAGGTGAGCTGGCCCATATGTGGCATGCACTTGGCCCCAGACTTTAGTTAGCATGCACCCAGCTCTCCATGACTTCCCGGGAACAGAAGGAAAGCCAGTGCATACAGACCCTCGCAAGGAACGATACTGAACGATAGGAGTGGTTTCAGTTAGCCCGTACTTTCTCTTTCGATGCTAATTAACGTTTTAGGCTTTAGCCAAATCCAGCTCACCCAGCTATAAAATGTAATTCTATTTGAGTAGTTATGAACTCTGCTGGCCCACCGTAGAAGTCAAGTTTGTAAAAATAAAATGTCTATTCAAACCTTCACATTGCCAGCTGACATCAGATTTTGTGAATCTGCTTACGCAAAATGAAATGAAGCACTGCAGAATAATGATTTTATTTTTTCTTTCAGGCCTTAAACAGTTTGGTGTCCTTGATGAAACTCATGGGACCCAAGCATATCACTTCAGTTAGAGTAAAGATGATGACCACTCTCAGGACTGGCCTTCGATACAAAGAGGAATTTCCAGAGCTCTGTTGCAGGTAATCAAATGAGGCTGCTGCAAAACATCGTGCCATGTAATGTGGCTTTGTCACCGCTTCATCGTAAGGTGTCAGGAGATTGCTGGTATCAAAGACGGCTAAAATGCTCTACATGCTGGTCTTTTCCTGCCAGCTGTGAGGGGGTACCCCAAGTGTTTTTAATCATAGCTCACTTTCAAGTTTAGTATGGCAGTCCATTTACTCAGGCATATTGTGTGTGTTTTTTTGTCCACTACAGAGCTTGGGACTTGTTTGTCCGGTGCCTGGACCAAGCATATCTCGGTTCCCTCCTCAGCCACGTCATTGTTGCATTACTGCCTTTGCTTCACATCCAGCCGAAGGAAACCATGGCGGTGTTTCACTATCTCATAGTGGAGAACAGGTAGGCATGACGTGAACCGGGAAATGTAGTGCTGCAATCTGTGTCAAACTGACAAACACTACTACAACTCTGCGCTGTAACTTTCCATACAGTACATCATTTGATTATTGTCACTTGATGAACATTTAGTTTACTACAATAGAAACATGGTGAACGTAACTAGACCGGCACATATATAACCCCTAATGTTTGTTTTCTTTTAAAACCCTAATAGAGATGCTGTTCAAGATTTTCTTCATGAAATCTATTTTCTACCAGATCATCCAGAGCTTGGCGAAATCCAGAAGGTTCTACAGGAATACAGAAAAGTAGGCACTTTTATGCCCCATAGCTTATCTAGTTGAGACCTTGGCCCTGGCTCGGTCGGCTCCCTCTGTGGTCCATAACGTTCAGACACTCTTTGCAATGACTTCCTTTTTCTTTCTTTTTTTTTCCACCATAGGAAACAAACAAAAGCACCGACCTCCAAACCGCAATGCAATTATCCATCAAAGCAATTCAGCATGAGAATGTGGATGTCCGCATGCACGCCCTCACCAGTCTGATTGAAACCCTGTATAAACACCAGGTCTGCTTCATAGCTTGTCTTAATGCTTCCAGTTACAGCACCAGGTGTGCAAGCATGGTCTGTCCTGTAGATGGTCAATGTGCACACTTCTGTACCCTTCCACAATGCATACAAACCAGACCCCACAGCTTAGAATGTAAACAGTCAAAAGATTTTAGGAAATTAGAAATTAGGAAATCACTCAGCAACCTCTTAAAAAAAAAAAAAAAAAAAAAAAAAAAAAAAAAAAAAGGCAATGGTTAAGTTCTCACAAATCTGGAAATTGTTCACCACCCAAAAATTGTATAGAAAAGTCTGTTAGATGCTGCTGCGTAGAATGCAACAAACATTCTTAATTTCATTTGCTCCTCCAGGTAAAATTATGAGGTTATCTAGAATAATACGAAAGGTGACATGTTTGTATTCTCCCACCTAACTAGTATAGTCCATTTACGTGTGTATGAGATATTTTCTGATGAAAAGCGTTTTGCTTTCGATTACAGTATGGTGAAGATCCACGAGGTGTTTGGGGTGGTCTTTTCTAATACGTATTTCCTGTGCATCTAGGCTAAACTATTACAGTATTCGACAGACAGCGAGACTGTAGAACCAGTTATTTCCCAGCTGGTGACCGTCCTATTAATCGGGTGCCAAGATGCTAACCCGCAGGCCCGCCTGCTGTGTGGTGAATGTCTTGGACAACTCGGCGCCATAGATCCAGGTCGACTGGACTTCTCATCAAGCGATACACAAGGGAAGGGTTTCACTTTTGTTGTAAGTAAATGTTCCCAAGCAGTGGTTGGTTTAAACACCAAGTTAAATAATTAATAAACATAAGGATGCGTGCATGCTGGGAATTTTTCTGTCTGTAATACACACCACGTTTATTCTCCATAGACCGGAGTTGAAGATCCAAATTTCTCTTATGAGTTACTTACGGAGCTAACAAGAGCGTTTCTTGCATATGCAGATAATGTCCGTGCTCAGGATTCAGCTGCCTATGCCATACAGGTAAACAATCCCATTCATTTACTGAATACACCACCACGCGCTTAACACTTTTTACGCTAACCATAATCTTTTCATCCATTGAGAAGGCCAAGAACGGTTTTGTTCGTAAAGATAACCAAATGCATTCATTCACAGTAGATAAAGTAAAACAAAAGTCGTATATCAGCAAAAAATGTCATGGCCTTCTAGAAGCGTACTCCGTCCCGTCTTGCAGGGTGCATGATTAGTTTAGGGCATCCTAGGTTACTGATTTTATAAGATCACAAATCTAATGTCTAATGGTTTCTTTGCCAGGAGCTGCTGTCAATCTATGAATGCAGAGAGGGAAGGATCGATTGTCCGGGGCGAAGGCTCTGGAGGAGATTCCCAGAACATGTTCAAGAGGTCCTGGAACCTCATCTTAATACAAGGTATACCCTTCCACTCGGTACAGGGCAAAGTCTATATACTGTCCTTACGCCTATGTCTTTTATACATTTTTAACAGGATTTTTCACATGCATCTACCACCTTCTCACTGAAGTAAAACTTCTTTACATTACATCTAAGACCCTCTGACCCTCTTGCTTTAGGTTATGACCTTTTGTTCTAACATTTCCCTTACATTGAAACCAATGTGCTATAAGGGTTATACAAAAGGGTATTTAGTAAGACTTGTGAGTTTACAGCATCTGTAAAATATATAAATCTATTAGCACCGCAATAGGAGTTTTCTGCCATGTTGGTAGCTTCTAACAACTAAATCTGGTGCAAGTTGCAGGGAGAGGGTGGAGTGGCCTGAAGCACTTAAGCTGCATTCATGACTTTTCCCTCAAAACCCTACATTTTAGTTTAAGACACTAATTAAGGCTCTTTACTGATTAAAATATGCAATATGTACATTTTGGAAACCCACCATTTATGTTCAACTCAAAAGCAGTTCTTCCTGTTGCCCGAATCTGTGTGATTATTCCTTCTTTTGTTGTGATTACATCTGGCAGTATTTCAAAAAAGGGTGGACCAAGTCCAGAGCACTTAATAAGTATTTATAATGCCAGGATTGCCACATTTTGTGAGAGTTTCCTAAAACTTAAATCTGAGGTTTCTGAAACAATTAAATTGATTGTGAAAAACCTGCAGGCTATCGGTGGTTTTAAATTTCAAAATCTCTGAAAGTGGTGATCCCTATGAAAAAAACACTAAACTTAACTCTTCGGTATCATTTTAATATAAAATAACTTTCATTTGCAGATACAAAAGCTCCCGGAAAGCTGTAAACTGGGCTAAAATGAGGAAGCCTATTTACCTAAGCAAGTTAGGGAGTAACTTCGCAGATTGGTCGGCAACCTGGGCAGGTTACCTGATAACTAAGGTAATTTAAGATTTTGTGAAATCAAACTTTAAAATTGGGAGTGCCAAGCCGCAGTGTGACACAAGCCATAGTGAGGCACATGCCTTAGTGTCCAAAATAAAGAAACAGACGCTCAGCACTCAAATGATAAGGTGAGTTTATTTCACCCAGGCAACGTTTCGACACACAGATCTTTCTCAAGCCTTAGAAACATAAGTGCACACACTCAAATATTTATGCAAAACAAGTGATCCTACATAATTTAAAGTGACAGTGCAAACTGACCAGTCAATATATAAAGTGACAGTGCAAAGATAGCCAGTCAATGTATATATATAAATAAATGTCATTATATTAAAGTAAATATGAAAGTGAAGTGAAAGATATACTACAAATATATATCTATTATGATATCAAAAAGTTTAAAATCAACACTGGACTACAAATACAGACACTATATGATCTAGAAATATTACCGTAACAAAATTGTAAAGATCGGTCTGACCCTGGCTCGTGCACCATCTCACTCTGAGTGCTGCGTTCCAACCTCTTTTCTGTACAAGCAGCAGCGTGACACATAATAAAAATCCTCATAGATGCTCGCAAGGGCTAAAATATTAAACGTGAAGGGAAGTCCAAGTCAGGTTAGCTCCGGCACTTTTTTATAAGTGCCTGCTCATCCAGCTATACATAGTTATATCAGATGTTATGTCCCCCGTTGACTAAGTAGCATTATTATTAGGACTAAAGATGTGTAATATAAAAGTACTATTTTTTGCATCACTAAAATACTTGTGTTTGTATTAAAACACATTTAAGGTGCAGTGTCATACCTAGAATACCCCAAGATCTTTGTGGACAGATTTAATTCTCCCTCAGTTTATGTCCCCACAAATAAAGTAATCTCTGTTCTTTCAAAATCATGTGTGATCTTCGTACACCTGTGTTTTTACAACATGAACAATGAATGAATCTATTATGTAGCAGCTGATTATATCATACGTCTTAATATTCAGTGCCATCTATCTACTATACGTCATTATGTCCTATGGAAGAGAAATATTAGCTTCCAATATAAGATTTATTCTAGACTTTCTAGACATTTCAGTACGAAAATAGTTTCTCAAACTTGTCTATTGTATGTTCCAAGAACTGTATGTTGTATCTTATTTAACTCCCTGTTTTTGATTAAACTGTTATTAATATTAGATCCAGATTAAATCTGTTTTGTTAATCCTGATGGCTGCCAAGTGTACTCCCAAGGCTTCGGTTACTTATCTCTCTAATAGAAATACTTATCTCTCTGATAGAACCATTTACTTGTGTTTTGTTTTTTTTTTATATCAGGTCAGGCATGAACTTGCAAGAAGGGTCTTTAATTCTTGCAGCATAATGATGAAGCATGACTTCAAGGTGACCATTTACCTTTTACCGCATATTCTGGTCTATGTTTTGCTGGGGTGTAACAACGAGGATCAGCAAGAGGTGAGCTCTAACAATGCAGGCAAGTCATAACTGCCCCTTTATGGCATATGTCTTTCTGTATGTGCGGACCAATACAGATACTACAATAATAACATGATTTGGGTTTGGGGGATTAACGGGGACATTGTATATTAACATAGCATACATAGACTGCAAGAGAAACTTGCCAGTTTATAGTTGAACGAAGCAGAATTCGCTGACACTTTAAATGTGATGTCATCAAGATGCGAGATACTATGTTTATTCTTTAAAGAAAGTAGAAATGTAATCTTCGATGAAGGCCTTAAGGGATATTTTAGCACATTTGTCACTGCTTTGTTTCAGGTGTATGCTGAGATTATGGCAGTTTTGAAGCACGAAGACCCATGGGTACGGCGATTACAAGACAGTGCCTCGGATCTGAGTCAGCTCAGTACGCAGACTGTCTTCTCGATGCTGGATCATCTCACACAATGGTCACGGGAGAGGTTTCAGGCGCTCAATGCAGAAAAAACCTCCTCCAAGCCTGGGAACCGACTAGACCCAAAGAGTTAGTGTTACAGCAATATACCCAAAGTGCTACCAATGCCCCTTTGGATAAGATTCCTATACAAATAACATAAAAGTTATATGGATTTCATTCTAGGGGTTTAGAGTAGAAGATACATTAAATTCATATTGTGCACACATAACATATGAATGAAACACTGTGAATACATTAAAACAGCTGATATTTGCAATTATAGTTACAAATAGATGTACTTAATTGTGAACGCTTTCAAGACCCTTCATCTTGAAACATTTTATAGATAAGAAGATGTATGCAACATTGAAAGGTTATATGAATCATACAGGAGGGGGAAGTTCAAAGGAGGAGAAATATTAGAACAGTAGGTCCTTATATAAAACTAGAGGGTTAGCGGCTTAGATGTAATGTAAGGACGTTTTACTTTACTGAGTGTGCTATATAAATGAAACGGCCTCCCTTAAAAAGTGGTTTAGGCTAGTACAGTGAGGGAATTTAAACATCCATGGGATAGGAATAAATAAATCCTGAATTTTAAGACAAATTAAGGACTGATTAAGGTCAGGTAAAATTGGCAGGACTATGATCATTCTTATCTGTTGACAAATTCTGTGTTTCTATAACATTTTCACTGCTAGAAATATGTATTGTGTCATTAACTTATGCTGCATGATATTAGTATTATTTAGTAATACAGTGTATTTGTGTTTTAATTATATTTATTTTTCCTGCCAGTATCTCAAGAAGACCACCTAGAGTATCAGAATGTGACCAGGTTCTTAGAGCTTATACCCCAAGACACTTTGGCCATAGCTTCTTTCCGCTCCAAAGCCTATACCAGAGCTGTCATGTACTTCGAATCCTTCATTATGGAGAAAAAGCAGGAGATTCAGGAGCACCTTGGATTTTTACAAGTGAGCCGTTCCCCCATTTATTTGGGTGTCTGCGTATAAGATTAACTACTAAAACCTGCAAAGAGAGTGAGAGGGACCCTTCTACCCCACGCATGGCACCCTTATTTTACAGTTGTCTGTGAATGTATCGCAGCGCTGTGATAGCCCCTCGGCTAATGTGCCGCAAGTAACTTTCTTCCTTTCTCTTATTCTGGAAATAGAAGCTGTATGCTGCTATGCACGAGCCGGATGGAGTAGCTGGAGTAAGTGCCATTCGCAAAAAGGAGGCGTCTTTGAAAGAGCAGATCTTAGAGCATGAAAGCATTGGTTTGTTGAGAGATGCCACTGCCTGCTATGACAGAGCCATTCAGCTGAAACCAGATGAGGTAACAATCCCGAAAAAAGGTATTGTCACGTACCTAATAGTGACTGATAAATGCCAGAAATTCAACCTGTGCTCAATAGGAGTATGCAAGAAATTCCTCTTCTTCTTCCATCATACTTTCATTGTCTGCGGCTTCAGTCTTCAGATAACTATAAATGAAGTCAGTAAAATAAGATTACTGAACGCAGCCAGTTTCCCTTACCAGATGTACACATCGGATGTAGCTTGAGTGGTTTTATCCTGACACAAAAAGGCACAGAACCTGGTGTTAGAAATGTCTTTTTCTTGATACATTCATCAGCGATGCCCTTGAAAACTTGAAATAACAAAAAATAAGATAAAACTAAACATGTCTATAGATAGAAGATATCTCTTGTGATTGCTGTGCCAATGTTCTCATGATGTTGCCAACTCCTTAGATCACTCATTATCACGGAGTAGTGAAGTCCATGCTGGGACTTGGCCAGTTATCTACAGTAATCACGCAAGTCAATGGAGTACTGAACAGCAAGTAAGTAAACCTAATCATGGAGACCTAATAATATTGGTTATGCCCAGCCTTTTACTGTCTGATTCTGTTTATTAAAGCACACGTTTGTAGAAGATTATGGCGGACCAATAAGAGCTGTGTGGCACCCGTTGTTAAGAATGCAAGTTGATCTCTTGTTAATGTCATCATTCTTAAGCATTGAAACATCATTTCCCAAAAACAATTAAAAAAGCATCTGTTTGATAACAATATGCGCAGTGACTCCATTGTGTTAAACACCCTTTGTCTTTTTTAATTGCTTTCTATTTTGTTTCTTAGACCCGAATGGACAGCTGAATTGAATACATATAGAATTGAGGCGGCATGGAAACTTTCACAGTGGGATTTGGTGGAGGATTACTTGTCTGCAGGTATTAACTAATTCTGTAACATTTTACAGAAATCTCTAACATTTAAAAGTACTTAATTGGCATGACCATATAGATAGTGGAATTTTGTCGGGGAGTGGAACACACTGTTATTTTCGTATAAAAGTTAAGTTCAGTTCTATCATTCTGAATGTAGAGTACAGTCTAGGTAACCTTTTGCAGACGAGAAAAAAGCCTTCTTTATTATTATTATACCACTATTTAAAGTGATGGAATCAGTGGCTCCCATAGCTGTATACCTGTATAAAGAAGATTCCACCAGGTAGTTAGTCCAAAGTTGTGTCTTATCTATATGGAAACTGTGTCTTACTGAAGATAAGTATTGTGTTGGATACTTCCAGACTTTGAATAGTCTCTGCCGTGAACAGCTTTGATAATTAGTTACTGGGATAGTTCTTTCTGATATATTATACTTTGATTATTTTTTTTATAGATTCTTTTTTATTGACATTTGTATAAGTCACTGGTCATTCACTGTTGTATTTTGGTTGCTCCATAACAGATAACAAATCCACCGCTTGGAGTATCAGACTTGGGCAGCTCCTGCTCTATGCTAAGAAAAGTGAGAGGGAATTGTTCTATGATACGCTCAAGGTGGTGCGAGCAGAGCAGATCGTGCCTCTGTCAGCTGCTAGTTTTGAGAGAGGATCCTATCAACGTGGATATGAATACATTGTAAGGTACGCCTATAACCAAATTGCTTCCAAACCGCAGAGAGGTATATTCACTAAAGGGAGAGTTTGCAGGAGAGTTGTGAGCTGCCTTAATTCATTCTTCATTATGAAGGGCCGACACTGGCAGGTTCTTTCGACTATGGGTGAGAAGACTGCCTTAACTACACATTGTACAGGGTCAGCCATGCTTTTCTGGGGAAGGACCTTCATAATGCATAGTGAAGTTGAACCAACTCACCTACCAACCCCCCTTTCAGTGAATAAACCCCAGGGAGCTTTGGGGTACCAGTTACTGGATACTGTTCTTGTGAAAGTTTATTGACTCATGTAGTGATTGGTACGTTTTTCCTGAATTGTGAAGGTTACACATGTTGTGTGAACTTGAGCACAGCGTGAAGACGTTGCTACAGAAACCTGCTGGGGAGCCTACAAAGGACACACTGAACTGGCTGGCACGTGTAGAAATGACCCAGAATTCCTACAGGGCCAGGGAGCCCATCTTGGCACTGCGCAGAGCGTTACTAACCATCGACAAAAGGTGATCTCCTTGGTTGTGCTTGGTTTGAATCGTACCAGAATTATCATTCATTTCATTCTCAGAGTAACAGCCACAACATTGTTCCATATGTAGTTATCCTGTGAATGGAGCGTCCTATACTTTCCTATAAAGTTTAACATGCCGCTGCAAGACCAGATTAACTTGGGACAGAGGAGTCTGTCGTTACTTCCTAGAAGGAGTATTTAATGTGCAGTATTGTTATCTTTTATCCCACATATACATTTAGGAGGCTGGTAATGATTTTGTGTTCTTTATTACTCATTGTAGTGAGAAAGTCATTGAGATGTTTTGTGGTTTCTTTCGCCCAGACCTAATCACACTGATATGATTGGCGAGTGCTGGCTCCAAAGCGCTAGAGTCGCTCGCAAAGCGGGGCATCACCAGGCAGCGTACAACGCTCTGCTCAACGCCGGGGACTCGCGGCTGTCTGAGCTTAACGTCGAACGCGCTAAGTGGCTTTGGTCCAAGGTAAGCAGCATCTTGGCCTGTTATCTCAATCAGTGGCAAACGCTAAGCAATGTACAATAGTTAATTGCTGTAACTGGCAGTTATAAATGAGTAGTAACGCTCCCTAATGTTTTCCGCTGACACAGGGTGACGTGCACCAGGCTCTCATTGTCCTTCAGAAGGGAGCGGAGTTATTCTTGCCTGATAACAGCGCCCCTCCAGAGCAGCAGCTCATCCACGGCAGGGCTATGCTACTGGTAGGACGTTTCATGGAGGAAACCGCTAACTTTGAGAGCAACGCAGTGATGAAAAAATATAAAGTAAGTCTCACACAGAGGTCCTGTCCTGATTGTTGTTGTTTTTTATTGATTTATATAGTGCCAACGTATCCCGCAGCTCTGTACAATTGGTAAAAAAAACATAACAAATCGTATATAACATAACATAATTTCCAAAACAAGCTTACGGATTAAAAAAAGAGGCTGACAACTTCAGAATGCCAAGGACAAATAGTGTTTTCATTTATTAGCATGTGTGTTGCCACAAGCGCATGTAAGTAGAAGTGACATTTTCGCACTACTCTTTTTGCCGCTTTCTATCATGCAGGATGTAACCAGTCTGCTGCCCGAATGGGAGGACGGCCATTTCTATCTTGCCAAGTATTACGACAAGCTGATGCCAATGGTGACAGACAACAAGATGGAGAAACAGGGTGATCTAATACGATACATAGTGTTTCACTTTGGCAGGTGAATGCATCTTATGCACCTTATATATAAAGAAAAAGAAAACAGAAACTTACATAAAGTTGCGTGATTGGAGCATCACTTCTTTTGGGTTCAGTTATTATGTTGATAATAGTTATTGTATACATGAAACGGCTCTGCAGCACTTCGCCCTCCAGTTGTAAATGAACTACAGCTCCCATGAAGCACTGCATAGAAAGCGGCCTTATGGAGAACATGTTGTAGTTCAACAACAGTGCTGTTTGAAATGTCCCTCCATTCCCGTGTAACTAATAGGCCTGTCTGAGTTGGCCTAGGAAAGGGATTTTGTTTATCACCCAGTTTTAATGCAATGTAGTATTTTAAATCCCAAGGTCTCTGCAATATGGGAACCAGTACATCTACCAGTCAATGCCTCGAATGCTCTCATTATGGCTGGACTTTGGAGCAAAAGTATATGAATGGGAGAAAGGTATGGCTTTTGAATAACTATGAGTTACTTTACATTAACCCTTTGTGTCCCAGTCCCCTGTTATATGTTTGCTGCTCCGGTCTTGAATTCTTTTACAGCTGGCCGGGCTGACAGACTGCAAATGAAAAATGACTTGGTGAAAATTAACAAGGTCATTACAGACCATAAAAATCACCTGGCTCCTTACCAGTTCCTAACAGCCTTCTCACAGCTGATCTCCAGGATCTGTCACTCCCATGACGAAGTGTTCGCGGTGCTCATGGAAATTGTGGCCAAGGTCTTTGTGGCTTATCCTCAGCAGGCCATGTGGATGATGACTGCTGTATCCAAGGTAGCATATAAAGCAAAATGGCTCAATTTTTAACATGGGTGACGGACCATCACACATCGCATCAGTACTCTGTGAAAGAAATACAATAAAATGTGGTCTTGGCAGGGTTTGAAACAATCTTACTTGCTTGATTATTTAAGGACAGAACATACATATCATAAACAAAGCAGACTATGGCACTAGAGTTCTATAGTTCAATCATTCTCAAGGTTAATGGTGTCAAAGTCAAGTGGTTAGCAAGGCATTAGTCGTGGGAATGTTGAGAGTGTTGGCAGCTGGTAATATGTTATACTTCGTATAAACAGAAGGAATACAACTGCTGATTATATAGAAGTCACAAGTCGATCAGCCAAGTAGGTTAGCAAAGCATCATGGGAGTTCACGTTCCATAACAAATATGGAACTGATCCTTTGAGCCAATTGACTTAGGCGCGGACTTGCATGTGGGTCATGTAGTCTTTTTCTCAGTAAGTCTTCTGGCACCTTTAGCGAAAAGTTACATTTACAGAGATTCTGCTTTTATTTCTGCGGCTGCGTGTTAACTTGTTAAACTGTACTGGTCAGTACCTGCGAGGCAGGATTTACTAACTCTGTGAATTACTCCCACAGTCATCGTATCCAATGCGTGTGAACAGATGCAAGGAAATACTCGAGAAAGCTATTCACATGAAGCCTGCTTTAGGGAAATTCATTGGTGACGCGACGCGGCTCACTGATAAACTCCTGGAGCTGTGCAATAAACCGGTACGTACGGTCAGCGGTGTGCAAGCCGGTCCGCAAGCAGACAAACCGTCCTGGGTTCATGGGTATCTGTATTAAAAGACAACTGTCTATTTACTAAAGTGGGAGCTTGCAAGAGAGATGATCATTTCAACTCCCATATAGCGTCTGCATTATGGACACTCTATTGAGTCTCTCGTGCGGGCTGAGCGGAAAGGTCACTGGATCGGGCATGGTTTTTGTATCCCTGATATCAGGGAGGTCTGTGTTCAGTTCTTCTGCACACTCTTTTAACTATTTTATTATTTTATGAACCAAACTGGACAGTCCCTTAATCCCAAGTCTATGGAGTTCAAATAAAAGGCATATAATTGCAGGATTATGTATTCTTATTCAAAAGGTAAAGAGAACAGTGAGAAATCCTCCATAACTTGTTGGACTACCTACAAATCAGGAAGCATATATTTACAATACATTGCCAAATGCAGCATTTTATAACAGAAATTGGCATTCCACTTTTATATTCTGCTGGCCTTGGACCTGCAGGCTTTCCTGCAAAATAGTTTTCTTTACTTTTAAGTTCGCTGCCACTTAAGTTTGAATCAAATATATATATTTTTATTCACATGTCGATCTGTTTTTTATTTTTAGGTGGACGGGAACACTGGTACTCTGAGCATGAGTGTTCACTTTAGGCTGCTCAAGAAACTGGTTGAGGAACAAACATTCAGTGAGATCCTGATTCCGTTACAGTCAGTGATGATCCCAACATTGCCGTCTACTGCAGGGAAGCGCGACCACGCTGATCATGATCCTTTTCCAGGGCACTGGGCGTACATCGCTGGTTTTGATGATGTTGTGAGTATATATATATATATATATATTTTACTAGAGATCCTCTGTTTATAGGTGAAGGTATAGAATGTGAGGCCTTCCCCACACCGTTGATCCATATTTGTAATGTTCAATGTAATTTAACAGCAGCTGATGAAATAATACATGCAGATTTTTAGGAAGCAAGCACACATAATATAATTAGACCAAACTTGTAAGAAAATGTAGAGTACATATGTACTTCAAATGTCCTGTAATATGCCAAAATTCACAGCGATGTTCACTTTGAGGGACAATGTTGGTGAAAAGCATTTATTTGTATCCTTTGCTCATCACTGTTCCTCTTCCATCTCATTGTGGCGCGTTGCTGCAGTTAGTACTGGTCTGCCTTTGACTGGTACATTATACTGTTTGATGTTGTAAAATAATATGTGGCTTTTAGGCTAGGGCCAGAAGATGCCATAGCCATGTTAGTGTGTAATACTGAATGAAACTCGTATTATTAATGTCCCTCCTAGGTTGAGATCCTGCCATCTCTCCAGAAACCGAAGAAGATCTCATTGAAAGGATCTGATGGAAAATCCTACATTATGATGTGTAAACCAAAAGATGATTTGAGGAAAGATTGCAGACTTATGGAGTTCAACTCCTTAATTAACAAAGTAAGTTGTCCAAAAATGAAGTAAATTGACACAGCTTTTGGATTTTAATCTGGAGAACTGTTCATTTAAATTCCTAATAATCTTTTAATGTGTCAACCCTGCAAACGGTGAATAACTGGACAATTCCCAAAATATTGCTGACTCGGCATGCTACCTTCCTAATATTTTTGTAAACACTTTTATAAGATCTTTACTAATTTAATTAACCAGTTTACGCAAAACAAGACAAAACGAAGACATAACATTAATTGCATGCTCTTGTATGTTAAAGAAATCAACCATAGGAGACCTGTAATTATATTATTTCCTATGATGTTTTAATAACTGAGAAACCAACAATGACACATTTTAGATCATTTTTCTGTTTCTATGGCGACAACCTGCTTTTGTGTCACATGACAATAGTACTAGCAACGTGCTTATGCTGCATTTAAGATGTAAATAATGTGAAACATGAATGTTATAGACGATCCAGCAAGAATGCAAAAAATATCCATGGGAGTGAAGGGGTTAAAAGCAAGGAAACTTCACATGGTTTGTAAAATGTATAGTGCATGCCCTCGACTAACATATTGGTTGACGGATATCATTTTGTTGAAAGCTTATATAGGTAAATGCACTGCTTGGCTATCAGATGTCTCCTGGATGCTAGCATTGCAGGTTATTGTTATTTAATAATAATAATAAGAAGAAGAAGAATCTGGTCTGGCTGCCTGGAGCAGATACACTGACAATATATCGGATATTTTAACATGTTACCTGAGTTGTGGAACATTTTGTCAATTCTGCGGAATCTTTATAAATAAATGTAATGTAATTAATGTAATGTTTTGTTGCTGTTCTAGTGTCTCCGTAAGGACGCAGAGTCCCGGAGGAGAGAGCTTCATATCCGAACCTATGCCGTTATTCCATTGAACGACGAATGTGGAATAATAGAATGGGTTAATAACACAGCAGGTTTCAGGAACATACTAATCAAATTGTACAAGGAGAAAGGTGGGTTAATTCACATGAACGTTATATGCTGAACCATGCTTACATATAGAAAAATACACGTAGGTATGTTAAATCTTTATCAGCGATAATATATATTTTTTACAGGGATATACATGGGTGGAAAGGATCTTCGGCAGTGTATGCTTTCCAAGAGCGCCCATCTACAGGAAAAGCTGAAGATGTTTAAGGAGACTCTTCTGCCTCGTCATCCTCCAGTATTCCACGAATGGTTTCTGAGAACATTTCCTGATCCTATTTCTTGGTAAGCGGTCACGGAATTACAAAGCCATAGTTAAAAAGACACTCCAGTCATCATATGCATACGTCTTTGTTTATGTGTCTTCCTTTTCCTAAACCTTTTATAATTCTGTTCCGGATGCTGGGTGTAAGCACCGAGTAGAGTATTCTCCATTGTGTTAGCAGTAGTCGGATGCACCAGAAAGTAGAAGCAATGCAGTACAGTCTGTTCCTAGATAATGCAAACAATTTTAAGTAATATTTAAATATTTAAGATCTGGTTTCATTTTAGGTACAATAGTAGGTCAGCCTACTGTCGGTCGACTGCTGTGATGTCCATGGTTGGTTATATACTGGGTCTTGGGGACCGACATGGAGAGAACATTCTATTTGATTCATTTACTGGGGAATGTGTCCATGTGGATTTCAATTGCCTCTTTAACAAGGTAAACGGTTCAACATCATCATCTGTAAGTTAATACAGTCAATGGTGGTTAGCAATTGGTCTTTTTTATCATTATTATTATTATTATTTTTGTATTCAAACTTGTCATACGATTAGAAACTTATACCTGGTCATCACTGATGGAAAAATAGGAGTAACTAGGGCAGGGATTTTGAGGGATTTTATTTTTTTTAAACCGTCGGCAGGTTTAAGACTAATATTTTTAAATTTCCGTGGGATGCCAGGAATGAAGTTTAGAATAAACAATCCACATTTGGTTACAAGGCAGTCCCCTGCACCAGGAACTAGCATGCAGTGCTGCTTAATGCATGACTTCTGTGCTGTCAGTATAGGTTTTTGGGCATAGAACATCATGAAAGTTTTAAGGGGTTAATTTGCTTTGGTACAAATCTTTTGCTGTTTGTTTTTTAAATCATTTTTAGGGAGAAACATTTGAAGTTCCAGAAATTGTCCCATTCCGCTTGACTCATAACATGGTTAACGGGATGGGCCCCATGGGGACAGAAGGTCTCTTTCGCCGAGCATGTGAAGTCACCATGAGGTTAATGAGAGACCAGAGGGAACCATTGATGAGGTAATGTACATGATACCACACTTTTATAAAGTCCTGTATAATGCGGATTTGCTACATCCCCAGTCCTAGGTGTTCAGGGGGCTATTAGAGGAATACATTTGCAGGAATATACCAGAACTTAGCGTCCTAGTAATAAAGATGAGGTGGGGTAAGATGAGGAACATGATTATTTTACCTATGCTTTAAAGTTCTATGGACTCTATGCATTGATAAGGGATATCAAACTTATTTATGCAGCGTAAAAATGGAGACATTGGCATATTTTTACCCTTCTCTAATTATTATAGCTTATTATATATTCCTTCCTTTACCTCCGTTATTGTTATTTTTGTTTCTTTATATAACTCATTACATATTGCATACAGTATGACATACTTAAATTAACAAACCTAAGCATAAGATGAAGTGGGCCATCTAGATGGAGTGGGGCACAGGGGAAATGCCAGGTGTGAGAGGAGCGGGAGTCAGCTGTTGTGAGTGGTCTGCGTGGCAGAAGATTGCTGTCGGCTGTAAAGGTGGTATCGATGGAGCGATGAGCGAACACACATTGGATAAGTTGTAAGCAGTGGGTTTTGAGCTTTCAGCATTGCCTTAGTGAAGTGACGTGTAACATCTAGCACAGAAACAAACCGTGCACCAACTCTGCCCCTGAAACAGCCTGCCTGCGCCAACTCTGTCCCTGAAACAACCTGCCTGTGCCCACTCTGTCCCTGAAACAGCCTGCCTGCGCCAACTCTGTCCTGAAACAACCTGCCTGTGCCCACTCTGTCCCTGAAACAGCCTGCCTAAGCCCACTCTGTCCCTGAAACAGCTTGGCCTGTGCCATCTGTCCCTGAAACAAACTTGCCTGTGCCCACTTCTGTCCCTGAAACAGCCTGCCTATGCCCACTCTGTCCTGAACAGCCTGCCTGTGCCCACTCTGTCCTGAAAACAACTTGCCTGTGCCCACTCTGCCCTGAAACAGCCTTGCCTATGCCCACTCTGTCCCTGAAACAGCCTGCCTGTGCCCACTCTGTCCCTGAAACAGCCTGCCTGTGCCCACTCTGTCCCTGAAACCTAATAGATCCAGAATGGTTGAAAACATATTTATATGTTCATAAACTATACTTAAAAGGAAGTTGTAGAACTGCATAACGCTTGCATGTTAGAGGTCTGTTATTATGAGGCGATTTCGGCTAATCGCAGCCCCCCTCGGATTGTCTTGCAGCGTCCTGAAGCCTTTTCTGCACGACCCTTTGGTAGAATGGAGTAAACCGGCGAGGGGTGGCAGCAAAGTTCAAGCAAATGAAACGGGAGAGGTTATCAATGAAAAGGTCCGTATCTGAAATACCCCTAAATAATGTGTATGATTGTCAGTCTGCCTATCAATATTACTTCGCTGAAGCTAAAATCTAATGAACGTAGTCGTGCAGAAACTTTTATTGAGCTCCAAGCTATTGTGATATTACATTAAAAGGAATCGTATCACACAGATAAATCAGTCTCTCTAGAAACGTGTGGAATATTTTAAATGCTTTTTTCCCCATCCGCAGGCTAAAACACATGTGCTGGACATAGAACAGCGCTTACAGGGAGTAATTAAGACTCGGAATCGTGTGAAAGGACTCCCGCTGTCCATTGAAGGACACGTTCACTACCTGATCCAAGAAGCTACTGACGAGAACCTTCTGAGCCAGATGTACCTTGGCTGGGCACCGTATATGTGACCCTTTCAAAACTTCCGTACATATGTCCGGTACCCTTTCATTTCTGGGCACTTTATATATATATATATATATTTACTACAAAGGTAGCTGGTGTATGGACCAAGAAATTAGATTTTTTTTTCTTATTTCATTGAGCTTCCATTGAGAAGAAAAAACGATGGAAGGCTATCGTGATATGTGTACCGGTACCTATGTACCTATATATTTTCCTGTATCTTACCATTTCAATTGTTAATCTTCTAAGGAAGATGTTAAGATTTCTTGAAACTAAACTGATAAAAATCGTATGATAATTTCTGTGGAAATGAAGTCATATGTGCATTCATGTTATCTTCAACCCTTGGTGAGCTTCAATATAACATGGAGAGTCACTTTACGGTGCCACCAAACCGGTGTAGGCCTGCTAATCCGGAACATGGTTTATTGTGTTGATGTCTGTGGATCTGTACAGCGGACCAAGTTCTTTTCTGATCTCACAAGCCATTCTGACCGTATTTAAGGAACTACAACATACGACTGTTATGACGGGGTGTCTCCCTGTTACCTGCTGTTGTAAGCAGATAACTTGTTACTAACCCATATCGGTTCAGTTAAGCAGAACTGCACTTTTTGTTTTGAGTGATCCTCCCCTGTATATGTTGTCTGAGTAAAGAAATATTAGAATGTTTGTTCCGCTAAGGTATTGAATATGGCAACAAATAAATATGGTACAATTCTTTCATAAATATTGCGAGTGCCGCTTCTTCTTGGGTTTCCGTGTCATTAAATCCATCATGTTAAACAGATGAGATGTAGCGGGCAGTACATGGGATATATGCACATCAATGCAAAAGTCAAGTAACAGCTACTGTGCCAGGGAGTGAATACAGTCGTAGAAGTTACATGAATGCTAAAGTCAAGTGGCAAGACCCCTCCGTTCCCTAGAAGGTGATTACTATTCTCTCTGCTGAGAGAGGGTTAAGATGTGTTGCGGATCATTGCCTGAATGAGGCCTAGTCTCATAAGCTTGCAATCTGTTTTACTTCAATTAGCCAATAAAGGTATTTTATGAGATTTGCTCTTTTGCTTTCTGTGGCTAACATGGTGCGGCTCGGCTCGACTCTACTCATATGACTCAGGAGACGGAAGGGAGAGCGGCTGTTCGTTGGTCTGGTGTATGTAATGCTGATGGCCATACATGGAAAGGAGTTATTGATGTCTTGGTGCAAAAGGCTTCAGGCTACGAATCGGATTTAGCACAACGGTCCTCTCGCTGGACACACAGTCTGACATTTACAACAAAGGAGTAAACAAATGACATGACTGCTCAGTTCAAGGTTTGGTGCCGGTTTTCTTCGGCGTCGTATCTCCATTCCTAGGGCCATCCAGGCTTCTGTTTTGGGGATGCGGGTAATCAGTCTCGCTGACATTGCGTGAAGGGCTAGCCCCGCAGGCTATCACCGTGGTTGAAGGGGAAGTGGGCATGGCGTTTGTCCGTGGTGATCTGGAGAAGCGACGGTTCACGCAGAGGTGTACGTAACACATCCATATCACTTGTTGCTGAAGACATAGAAATTCTATTGAGCTTTCGGTTATTTCTAGAGTTCCCCCCGACCCCTTCTAACCAAAATGCACAGCTTTTCAATGAAACACAACCTCTTTACTGACAGGGAAACTCCCAATTGTTTTTATTAATTAGATTAAAATACACTTTTCTACGTGTTCTATCTTTGTTATCCGAGCCCAATCTTCTAGTCAGATAAATACTGCCTGTGGGACTCACCCGGTCAGACACAGGCTAATGAGAGTCTATAGAGGAACAGACTTCATTAGCACTGCCATAAAGCATCAGCTCAGTGTGGTGTTTGAGCAGGAAAAGCCACCTAATATTTCTCGTCTGAGCACAATGGCGGCCTCCAGATAAATAACATGTATTGGAACAAATAAGACAAAAGCAGGTTTTTGTCAGCGTTAACCAACAGTGCTGTATGTTGTGTATGAGGATTAAATAAGGGTGTCGTGAACCTGCAGTTCCCCTCCATGAAGAGACGGGTCACTGCTGTCCTATTAGAATAGCTTCCCCATTAGGTGAGTTTTGCCTGCGGGGATCTATGCATATTATCGTTTCTCACCGAACCCGGCTGTCCTAACGAGCTGCTAAATCCGGGTTATTAATTAATAGGTGACGCGTTACGCTCCGGAGGTACAAGGCTAGGAGCACCAATATGGCGGGCCGCCGGCAGCAAGGTGTACAAATATGGCTGCCAGGCTCGTAACATCAGACTCGAGTGGCTTAATAGTCCCCGCCCCTCCTTTGTGACGACGTCTTGGGATCGCGCCGGATGTGACGGTTGTTTAATCTACCGCAGTTTACCTTTGGCTGTTTGTTTTCGGTACTAACGAGAAGAAGCAGGATGGGCGTCCCGAAGTTTTACCGCTGGATCTCGGAGCGGTACCCTTGCCTTAGCGAGGTGGTGAAGGAGCATCAGGTAAGGTTTGACCAGTGACGTGTTTGGCGTGCGTGGCCGCCCTCTGTCACCCGTGTCAGTCCGGTGCCTCCTTCATATACCTTTAGTAAATGCTCCAACCGCCGTCCTGCGTGTGGTTATTAATATATACATGGCTCAGGTGCCCTGTGTGCCCCGCCCATCCAGATGAAACACCCCGCCCCCATAACGTGTTCCTTCCAAAGTCTTCCTGTCCCCTGGGTTACCCTGACTCATATAGTATAAAGGACGCGGATATAGACCCTCACTCATTATATAGTATAAAGGACGCGGATATAGACCCTCACTCATTATAT